>BPLR01019981.1:0-44022 GCA_021605095.1 Caerostris extrusa
CCTCTTCGACCGGAAGTTTCATGGGGGATTGAATCGGGGCTTAAATTCCGGCGATAAAATTGAACCTACCTTTGGCGGTGTTGGCGAAAACCGAAAAGGCGCAACCCAAGGCCACCAAGTATTGATTTGAGTCTTGTTTACGTCGGCATTGAAAATAACAGCTCTGTTTTCCGGAGAGGATAAACAATTTCATCTTTGGCATCTTTTTTTTTTTACAGGAGTGCAATCTTTTTGCATCTTATGAATCTCGGGTCTGTTTGTTTTTGCAACCTGTCTGGAAAAACTGGAAAACATCGTAACTCATCTTGGGGTGTGTTCTGATAGGGTGGGGGTTGGGGATAATTTGTTCTGTTTTATTTTGTTTGATCAAGTGTTGCAGCAAATTTTCGGATGGATGAAAATGATAGAAGATTCTATAAAAGATTAACGCACAGAAAAGTTTAGATTCTTAAATGAGTTTTTGATCAGCTAGCTTTTATTGCAGAAATTAACCTGCGAGACCTTAACCTAATAAGAATATAATATATAAATTCAGTTATAAGAATATAATATATAAATTTAGTTATAAGAATATAATATATAATTCCGTTATAAGAATATATAAAAAATGCAATTTTTGTTTAAAAAATATATTGTTTTTTGTTGATTTTACAATTAAAAATAATTTTTGTTTGAAAATGTATCAGTCCATTTCATATATATGATATAAGATATATAGATATGTGATATTTGATATATGATATATAGATATGTTTTCCGGAAAGGATAAACAATTTCATCTTCGTCATCTTTTTTTTTTTTTTTCATATGGGGCTGTAATAAGCATACCGGAGTGCAATCTTTTTGCATCTTATGAATCTCAGATCTGTTTGTTTTGCAAGCCTGTCTGGGAAAACATCTCATTTTGGGGGACGTTCTGATGGGGTGGGGGTGAGTAATTTGTTTTGTTCTGTTTGATCAAGTGGGCAACATATTTTCGGTTGGATGAAAATGATATGAGATTGATGGATAAAGAGGTTTCGTCACGTTAGATTCTTAAATGAATTTATGGTCAGTTCGATTTTATTGCAGAAATCAACCAGCGATATTTACAGATTTTTTCATTCCTATGTCCTTTAACTAATTTTTTTTTTTTTTTTTTTGCAATAATCAAATAAACTAATTGAAGACATTGACATTTTAATTAATTAAATTTATTAAAACTGAATTTTTTTCCATTGTAATATAAGTAAATGCAATTTTGTTTAAAGACGTGAATTGTTTTTGATGCTTTCCATTATTATCATCGTAATCATCTGGTGCAACAACCCCAGGGTGGACCAAGCCTTCTGCCTACTGGCAGATTTCGAAAATGGAGATGATTTCATTTTACGGGATAGGGTTGTCAGCCCAACGCTCTACAGCCCTATTAGGCCGGAACCTACTGTTTAAATTGGACTCTGAACCGCTACGTGATCTGGTGGCTAAGTGGCTAGCACTCTGGCCTATGGTATCACAGACTTCAGGTTCGAATCCTGGCAGTGTCATGAATGTTTGCTAATAATTTGGAATCCATTTTAAACTGTAGGTCCCGATCTGCTAAGCCCTCATGTGCACAAGATGACCGTAGAGCAACAAATCAAACCAACCCGAACCGCTACAGACATCCATGGCATTGGCGGATTCGAACCCAAAACCTATATCACCGAGCACCAGAGCGCTAGTCACTCGGCCATCGTGCTTCTTTTGATGATTTTACAATTAAAATAATTTTGTTTGAAAATGATGTAGGTCCATCTGATATATATATGATATACAGATATGTGATATTATAAATATATACACCGAGTCCCGTCGATGCCATGGATGATTGTAATAGTTCGGAATCCACTTTAAACCGTAGGCCCCTGTCGAATATGATAGTTGGGCATAGGGCTTACAACCTTACCCCGTAAAAAAAAAAAAACATAAACAACGGAAAATGTAAACAACTTCATGTGCAAGTGAAAGTGTAAACAATTTCATCTTTGGCAGATTTTTTTTTACATAATAAACGTATCGGAATGCAATCTTTTTGCATCTTATGAATCTCGGGTTTATTTGTTTTGCATCCTGTCTGGGAAAACATCGTAACTCATCTTGTAAGGTGTTCTGATGGGGTGGGGGGTGGGGTGAATAATTTTGTTTTGTTTGATCAAGTGTGCAACATATTTTCGGATGGTAAGAAAAATTAATGGACAGGGAAAATTTCGTCACATTGAATTTATGATCAACTAGCATTTATAGTAAATCAAAAATTAGACAGTGCAATAATTTATTTCCAAATCGTATTTTAAGCTCCACATGAGAACTATCAAATTTAAAACACTATCCTAGAGCACTCACGAATTTTGGATTTTATAGTTGATTTATTATACTTTTCGATTACCATTACAGTGTCTCTATATATTACTAGGATTTTAATATACATTATTTTGCATAAAGTGATATGCATGCGCGTGTATGATTACACTGATGGCAACATACCAATAAAACTATTTGACTAAGAAGTCTTTAGTTTCAGCTCAAAGATAGACCTTTGTTGAATGATTTTTGGCACCCTCTTGGAGTCATTGCCACAGATTCTATAACGTACGTCTAAATTTTATGTTTAGAAAAAGATGTTTAAGAAAAGGCATTTAAGTGAGGCAGCAAGACAACAAGAAAATCTTCGTTAAGTTTTATTAATGTTCTGTTTGGTCTTGATTGACACAACCATGCAACTAATTCCACGTAAATAATCTTTACTTTAATTTACTGCGACTTCATTAATTAGTTTTCGCGGTAAAAACAATGCATCGAAATCAGGATTGTGGATAGAGGCGCAAAATAATTAAATGCTAAGAGGAAATTAAGTTTCTTTAGCAAGTAATATTTATATAAAAGTAATAATTATAATAAATTATATATATATATATATATGGGATTTATAGAAATGAATTTGACTATACAAGGAATTTAAAAAGGCGTTTCTGTGGGAACAAAATAAAAAAAAAATTGGAAAATAAAAAAAATTATCGCTCTGGCGCTCGGCACCACAAGTTTCGAGTTCGAGACCTGGCGGTGCCACGGATGTTTGTGAATGGTTCGGAATCCCTTTAAACCGTCGATTCCTGTCTAATATATGTATATCAAATGGTATAAGTCCATTCGATATGTATCATATATAGATATGTGATATGATTAGAATATATGGTTTTTAGAATATGTGAATTCACTATACGAAGGAATTTAAATAGCCGTTTACGTGGTTTCGAGTCCCGGCGGCGCTGTGGAGGTTTGTAGTGGTTCGAAATCCACTTTAAACCGTAGATCCTGGTATAATATGATTGTTGGGCGTAGGGCTGACAACCCTACCCTATAAAAAAACATCCCATGTTTCGAGATCTGCGAGTAGGAAGAAGGCCTTGGCTCACCAAGGGGATGCTTACATTGCAAAATTAACACACCTGTTCGCCGCCAACAATATAATTTTACGCATGCGCGTGTACGATTACGATGCTAACTGCATACATACCATTAGAATTGTTTGACTATGCAGTCTTTAGTATCAAAAAGACAGACACACCATGTTTTGTTGAATGATTTTTTGGCACACTTTTAGAGCCTTCGCCACAAATTTTACAACGTATATCTAAATTTTATGTTTAGAAAAAGATGTTTAAGAAAAGCCTTTTAAGTGAAGCCAGCAAGTCAACAAGAAAATCTTCGTTAAGTTTTATTGATGTTCTGTTTGGCCTTGATTGGCTCAATGATGCAATTAATTCCTCGTAAGTAATCTCTACTTTAATTTACCGAGACTTCATTAATTAGTTTTAGCGAAAATGTACGTTAAAAACAAAGCATCGAAATCAGGATTGTGAATAGAGGCGTAAAAACATTGAATGCTAATAGGAAATTAAGCTTCTTAAGCAAGTCGCGAAGATTAATTTCGAACCTTCGTAATTACTGGCATCTTGCCACTGAAGGTTAAAAGGAATGGCCACAAAATTGCATTGCATGCCAATTTGGACGTGAGATTAGTCCATTGTAAGCACTTCGGAATTTTTTTTCAAGAAGTTAGAATTTAATTCAAGTGCGGAAATAATTTCTTGTAATAAAAGGAAAGTAAAATTTCAGTTTGGCTATTAGAAATACGGTATCAGGGTAAGTAATAATTTGTTTAAAAAATTTTTGATTGTTTTGAAAACTGTCTTTTAGATTTGAAAATCCGGATAAAAAGCATAAATTTTACATCAAATTGTTAATTGATTTTTCTTTTACGAATAAAAATATGAAATACATAATCTTTACAGAAATGATTAATATAATTTAACTCTTTTTTTTAATTTTCATCAATTGATCTTTTGATTTTATATTTATTTAACGTAATTAAATATGAGAAGAATTTCGTAGAACTTATCATATATATACTAAAAACATTAATACCTCATCATATATAATAATCGTTCTCTGGAGCTCGGTGCCACAAGTTTCGGGTTCGAGACCCCAAACCTGCATGTTTGTAGTGGTTCAGAATCCGCTTTAATGCGCAGGTCCCGATATAATATGGCTATAGAGCGTTGGGCTAACAACCCTAATCTGTAAAAAGACATCTCCTGTCTCGAAATCTGCAAGCAGGCAGACGGCCTTGGCCCACCATGGGCTGTTGCGCCAGAGAGTTAGACATTATTTTAATTCAAATTAATATTGTAATAGTTATTTTTAAATTAGTGTTCAGTTATATATATGGAGCCTGATGAACGAGTTACTAGTGCTCGGTGCCACAGGGTTCGAGTCCCGGGGTGCCATGAATGTTTGCAGGGGTTCGGAATCCACTTTATATCGTAGGTCCCGGTCTAACATGATCGTAGAGTGTTGCGGGGAGGTCGTTACTCCGCGTCAGTAGCTTACCTTCAAGCTACACGCACCTTCTGGGTAGGGCTAAGTGAGTAACGTCGGTGCAACGCTTGCCTTAAGGAATCCAAAACAACTGTGTTTGCCAGCTGCTTAAAAAAATGTTCAAAATAACACAATCTTAAAAATATTTTCAAAATTATTTTAAATAAAAAAATATATATCTATAAAGTAAAATAAATTATTACAAAGCACTTTTCTACAATTTAATATTCTTAAATAAAAAAAATATAGAGATTTCCTAACTTTTGCTGAAAATATCATGATTTTAAAAATATTAAAATAATAATAAAATAAATAAAGAGGTTTTTTTTTAATATATATTATTTAAATTTTTATTTAAGCCGATATGTTTGTGAAATGTAGGGTTCATTATAAAAAGCGCACGCGAAAAATCGAAGGCCTTCGTATGTAATTGGATACCTGCCAAATTCCAAAGGCTGTTATTTTTAAAACCCTCAACCTAACTAGCGTTCCTTTTTAATCAACCGATTTCGCCAGGCAGAAACCGCTTGTCTATTAAACAGACGCCGGGAATCAAATTTCACTTTTTGCTTTCTTCTGTCTTTTAGTATTACTGACATCTGCTGGTGATCCGTTTCCGGTCGGCTTCATATGCTGAAACAGAATGCATTGATTTTGCATTTTATTTATTTCTTTATTTATTTTCGTCAGAAAAAGTTATTAGCAGAGACGAAACAAATAATTTCATCATTTGTTTTAACTAGTATTTTTCTAATCAAGAAGAATATTTATGATCCTGATTTTGATATTGACGAGTCCTTTTTTTTTATAAAAATATATTGATCACATAATTCTGTCGTATTATAAAATGCTACATTAACAGTATTTAAAAAAAATGAATACATTTTAGAAAAATATAAGTGTTAATTATAATACTTGTTGTATTTCTCTAAAATTTAGAATATAAAATTTTATGTAATTAATATTTGTAATATAATATATATGTATATTATATATTGTAATATAAATATTAATTATATAAAATTTTAATTACTTTAATTTATTTTCACCTAATTATTTTATATTATATAAATATTTATTATAAATAATAATAATATTTATATAAATAATATAATAGTAAATGTATTAATATATTATAAATATATTTATAGATATATAATTTTAAATATATTAATAATAATTATATAAATATTATAATATTTCTCTAAAGTTTATAATAATTTATATATTATAAATATTAACTATATAAAATTTTTATTAATTATTTTAATTAAATATTTACCTAATTATTTTATAGTATAAATTATGTAAATATTTATTATAAATATTAATAGTATTTATATAAATAATATGGTTATAATTATATAAATATTATAATATAAATTTAAATACTTATAATAAATATTTATATAATTAATACTATAAAATAATTAGGTCGTTAGTTTAAGTTAATCACAATCTGAATATAAAATGCACTTTTTATTTAAATGAATAATTAAGATGACAAGTCAATTTCCATTATCATAACACTTTCCATTATCCAAATTAAATGGCAATACGTTCTAACTTGTGTTACTACCTATAATTGTTAGGGCATCTATTTTACAATTGATTGTGAGTCATATTTTATTTTAAAATTACCGAAATGAGCTCTCCTGCACTTTGGAGTTCATCTCTAGCACATAATATTGTTTCACCTTATATTAATGGTTATCTAACCGAGTTTTCATAGAATAGCCCATTAGCCTGATATTTTATTAAAATGAATATTTTTCATTTAAAAAAAATAAATCTTAACACCTTAAAGGATAAAGTTTGTTTTAAAATACAGGTAAAACGATTCATAATTATTAAATTCAATAGATTTTTGTCCGTTTTATTTATTACTGATATTAATATTAGAATAAGAGCTACGGTCCACTGATGCATTGCCAGATCTTTCGATAACACCGTATAATACATCGCTGATATTATCACTCAAAATATCTATTACTATTATTCATTTAGAGAAAGTCTGAAAGTGAAAGCAAAATGGTTGCAGGTAACAAATAAAACGCAGTTATCAATCATTTGAGTACTGAAAGACATGGAGTCCAATGTCTGTAAAACAATATGAAATCACAATATGAAATCAGTGTGACTTGCCAGATGTATAATACAATATCGCGAGTGAACTCGTACTTGTGTTAGAAGAATAAAAAGTTCGACCAAATTGCTCGTTTTAGTCCAGAATTCAAAACTAATTCTAGCTTGAGTTAGTTCGTGGTGAAAAAATATGACATACTAGTTTATCCATTAATTGAATGGATAAACGCATTGCATTTCTTGCATGCCTTTAATGCATTTTTTAATTTATACAATTTTAACTATACCATTTCTTAACTCCTACTTGCTACTTTCAAAATAATTAGAATTACTGTAGATTTAAAAATTGGATTGACTTCATCCAATAAGTTTTTGTTCTGTTTCATTTTTTAATTGTTATTAAAATTAGAATAAGAGCCGTGATCCTCCCATTCATCGCTAGATCTTTCGATATCATCGTATCATCGCTGCTATTATCACTCAAAATGTCTATTACTTTTACTCATTTAGAGGAAAAAAATTCTGAAAGTGAAAGCAAAATGGCCACAAGTAATAAATAAAATGCAGTTACCGTCAATCATTTAGGTACTGTAAGACATGGAGTCCAATGTTTGTAAATCAAGTCATAAATGTCGAATGTTTGTAAATCAACGTGCAATCATTCCAGTATTGTAAATCAACGTGAAATCATTCTGTAAATCAACGTGAAATCATTCCAATATCTGTAAATCAACGTGAAATCATTCCAATATTTGTAAATCAACGTGAAATCATTCCAATATTTGTAAATCAGCGTGAATCATTCCAATATTTGTAAATCACCATGAAATCCTTCCAATATTTGTAAATCAACATGCAATCATTCCAATATCTGTAAATCAACATGCAATCATTCCAATAGGTAAATCAAATCATTCCAATATTTGTAAATCAACAGGCAATCATTCCAATATTTGTAAATCAACACGCAATCATTCCAATATTTGTAAATCAACATGAAATCATTCCAATATCTGTAAATCAACATGCAATCATTCCAATATCTGTAAATCAACATGAAATCATAAATGTCGAATGTTAGTAAATCAACATGAAATCATAAATGTCGAATGTTTGTAAATCAACATGAAATCATAAATGTCGAATGTTTGTAAATCAACATGAAATCATAAATGTCGAATGTTTGTAAATCAACATGAAATCATAAATGTCGAATGTTTGTAAATCAACATGAAATCATAAATGCCGAATGTTTGTAAATCAACATGAAATCATTCTAATATCTGTAAATCAATATAAAACCATAAATGGCCAATGTCTGTAAATCAACATGAACATAAATCCGTATCTCATATTTTTTTCATCACGAATTAAATCGAGCGAGAATTAGTTTTTAATTCTGACTAAAACGAGTATTTTGGCGTAGAATCATTCTGTCATTTACGACAGAATGATTGTTGCCAGATGTAAAATAATTGAATTCTTCAACTAATTGAATACTTTTTTCTTTTACTTACAGAATTTCAATAATACCATTTTTTAATTCATATTTGCTACTTTCAAAATCACGAGAATTATTAAGAATTTCAAAACTGGATCGACTTATCCTTAAGTTTTTGTCCTGTTTTACTTATTATCGATATTAATATTAGAATAAGAACTATGATCCTTGATTCATCACGCTTTCGATATCATCACTGATCTTCTATTACCGTCAAAACGTCTATTACTTTTACTCATTTAGAGGTGAAAAGTCTGAAAGTGAAAAACAAAATAGCCATAGCAATAAATTAATCGCAGTTAATCGTCAATCATTTGGGTACTGAAAGACATGGAGTCCAATGTCTATAAATCATGAAATCATACATGTCCAATTCTTCGGCACGAAATCATACATGTCCAATGTCTGTAAATCGACATGAAATCATACATGTCCAATGTCTGTAAATCGACATGAAATCATAAATGTCCAATGTCTGTAAATCGACACGAAATCATAAATGTCCAATGTCTCTTAAATCGACACGAAATCAAATGTCCAATGTGTGTAAATGAACAGGAAATCATAAATGTTGTAAATCACCACGAAATCATAAATGTCCAATGTCTGTAAAGGACTGAAACGAGTATTTTGATATTGTATTAATATTGTATTTGGCAACAAATTCTGTCATCAGTACGACAGAATGATTGTTGCCAGATGTAAAATAATTGAATTCTTCCATTAATTGAATACTTATACAATTTCAATTATACCATATCTTAATTCATATTTGCTACTTTCAAAATCACGAGAATTACTGTGGATTTCAAAATTAGATCGACATGATCCAACCATATCACTTGTGTGCGTGATGATCAATTATAGAATCACCATTCTTTTTCATATTACTGGATGATTTTTTCTGGAACGTAATGACTTTCAAATGACAAGGAAGAGAGATTAAAAAGAAGTCACTTCGTTCAACGACCGCGGTGATTGATGCGGTTACAGTTGATGTAGCGTGCCTGCCAATATTTTAATAAAAAAGGATTTTAAATAGCGCCAGAAGTTGATGGATTAGTAGCAGTCATTTAAGGAGCTTACTGCGGTTAGCTTATTGATCGCCTCACTTGTTGGTAGGATTATGGAGTGTATCACTTTGCAAAGAGTTTATAGGTGATTAGAGGTTAAAATTATGCGAGTGAAGTTTTTGAACTTTTGATTTGATTAAAAGCGAGGAGTGGTAAATCCGATTTGGAATTTACTCGAGTGAGCAAATGACAAGTTTATTGAATGATGTATAAATCCTAATTATGTTCTTTAAACTTCAAATGCAATGTTTACCTTTCAATATGAATTACTATTGCGTTATTCAATTATTAGTAACATTTATCAACCGATAGAAGCTTTTCTCGTTTATTTTTTATTGTATCTAGAAAGTTGAGATTTCATATGTTGGATAAAAAATATATTTTGGAATTTACATTGCAGGGAATATTAATAACTTTTATGAGAAGTCAATCTCTTGCTAACAAGATTTAAAATTTTTAATCTTAGAAATCATATCTTTATTTAAATCTTTTTTTAATCATCATTAAAATTATACCTAAAATAGTCTAATAAAAAATTTTTATCTGCTAATTTAATAAAAACCAAATTAATATAAATTTAAATTAAAAAATGTATTAAAAATATAAATAATTTAATTTTTGAATGATTTAAATTCCCGATTTTCAGACGTTAAAATAATAATAAAAAATACTGAAACTTTCAGATTTAAATTATAAATCTAAAAATAATTTTGTAATTAAATGTTTTAGTAATTTTCTGGAAAAAAATATATGAACACGTTTAAATGTTCATTATTAAAAGAATTAAAACTAATTCATTGCGTTTTTTTTTTTATTAAATCTTTTAAATAAAATTAAAAATATTACTAGAATATAAATATAGAAACTGCAAGATTTAATAATATTGTTCACATAAAAAATATAATAAAAAAATAATGAAAATGCATTACATTACATGTTTTATTTGAAGTTGTTTAAATAAAAGATGTATAGTTTGCTTCTTTTTGACAATATCATGAATTTTAGCTTTGCTTAACTTTAAGAAAACTTTTTGAAAAATAGTTAGATAAATATAAAATTAAGTTTATAGTACGTGTAATTAAAATACAAGTAGGTAAAAATATTATTTATAGTAGCAAGTCTCTAAACTATTCGTGTGCCTAGAACATTTTAATGAATTATTATTATTCTAAAAATAAATTTTACATTTTTATCAAAGAAAAAAAAATTTCTGAAAGAATTCATTACAAATAAGAAAACAATATTAATGAAATATAAAATATTGTTTTATATTTTATTATTAATATATTTATATAAATATAGATAAAGAAAACATGCGCTGTTCTTTATCTATATTTTCAACAAATTTAAAACATTCCTACAAATGTTTTTTCTTCACAAAAGAAACCAAATAAAATATCATCAAAACAGGAAAGAAACCTACAGAATATTTCCACAAAAACAGACGATCTCCAACACCAAACGAAAAGAAGAAAAACCAATACCTTCACCGCAAACGATCTTTTCAGAACAAACCTTCACAAACCTAAGAATTAGGAAGAATGGAATCATCTATAAAGATTGTTTACTTTCTCCTTCGAGCTCGCTGGTTCTTGTTGTTGTTCAACATTGTTCTATTTGTCTTTGTGAGTAGAATAAACACAGGGCTTGACAGCCCTAGTCCTTGTACTATATCGGCACTTCATCCGAGATTTTTAGGGGCGTGTCTCCAATAGAACAGATTTGGATTGTGTTATAGTTCGAGTTTTTTAACCTGTCACGCAATGTCGGGGCGATATAGCGAGGTATATTAATTCTACTTTTATTTGGTTGGAATATATTCTAGGCTATAGAACGTTTTTAGAATGAAAGAGAATCGAAATAAATTGGATTACATACATCATCTAGATTTTAATCAATGTATAGGATGACTTTTTGATTGAATTTGGTTGATGATTATTATGGTTCGAGATAGAATTTCGAATAGAATAGAATATTTGGATAATTTTTTATGTAAGGTAAGATAGTTGTAACGTTTGTCTGTTAATGTCAAGGATAACTTTAAATGTCAGGGAAAATAAAATGTGATATTTTTAAAGAGATTATTCTTTAAAATGCATAAAATTATTAAAAAATATAAAGTTATAATAAATTATAATAAAGTTATATTATTAAAATGTTATTAAAATTGAAATGAGCCATTAAATTAAATAAAAATATTATTTGTTGGCATTAATAAATGATATTTATACTGAGAAAATTTAATTGCAGTTTATAACTGCCATTCTTAAATATAAAATTATGCAATGAAAATATGTTAAATTTTGATTAAAATATAAAAGCAATTTCAGTACATTAGTACATATTTAATAATCTATTGAAATACCATTTTTTTTTAAAAGTACGTAATTTTTTAACTTTTTTTGAAGATGTATAGTTAAATTTTAAATGTTGCATTCTTTTTTCAAGTTGGTCATTACTTTAGGTTTATTATTATAAATAAATAATTTTAAAAAAAAAAGTTGAATTTTATATTCCATACAAAGTGAGAATTTTGCAGGAATGTCATAAAATTAACTTCACATGCTTTTTAACTCTTTAATTCAATCAAACTTTAGCAAATTCTATCTAGATTTTAATAAGAAAAATAATTACTTATTTTTTATATTTCAATTAAATTTTGCAGCAATATTCTTGGATATAGGCTAATTTAATTCGAATTCTTGTAGAATTGTTTGTCCAGAGATAATAATTACAAACAAGATTTATCAAAATTAATTATTACAAATTTGTAACAATTGCGGTTGTTTTTTTTTTTAAACTTAGCATTATGATTGTACAAACATTGGTGTGCTAATTGCATATCAATAAAAGTACTTCAATTCTGGTTGCGTCTTCTGGTATAGAATATTTTCTGGCACCACTCGGACCGGTTGCCACAAACTCTATACAAATGCAATTGTATCAGTAAATAATTATTCTGAATGCCAAAATAATACATGTTATTTTAAAAACCAACGTAAAATTTCTAGTAAAGCCTTTAATAAATTCAGAACTTATATATTCCAAAAACGTATTTCGATTAACTCTTTTCAAGCATTGATTTTCACATAAATTTGTAAGCGACATTGAATCTTCTGATAAAGAATATCTTCTGGCGCCATTCGGACCGGTTGCCACAAACTCAAATTAAATGCAGTATTAGTAAATAAAGAATTTTTGTATTCAGAATAATTGTTATTTTAAAACCAATGTAAAATTCCTAATAAAACTTTTCGTAAAGTCAGTCTTATATATTTCACAAACGTATTCCGATTAAGTCTTTTCAAGCATTGGTTTTCACATAAATCTGTAAGTACCATGTAAAGAACATTTTCTGACGCCATTCGCACCGGTTGCCACAACATCTTCGTAAATGCAGTTGTAATAAATACAGTATTTTCGTATCGGTTACTTTAAAACCAATGTAAAATTCCTAGCAAAGCCTTTAATGAATTCAGAAGTACTATATTCAAAAAAACGTATTTCGATTAACCCTTTTCAGGCATTAATTTTCACATAAAGTTTTTTTAAAGAAGGATTGAATCACCTCTCAGCCATCTTCCTAACCACTTGAAGCATGTCATTTGATCAACATACTGTAACTCAACGAGACACCTAAGCTCTTGAGGGGCGCATTCCAATAACTTGAAAACTACTTTCTATTACAAATAACACTTTGCTTTCAGAAAAAAATCTTTTCCTTTCTCTAAGAGTGGGTTAATTTAATTTTTCTGAAGCTGTCAACATCCATTAGCCATGGTATAATCCTTCGAGATCCGCCATTTTTTTCTTTCTTTTCTTTTGTAATGTTAGCTACAAAGCAGCGTTCGATAAGAGTGTTCGAAGAATTTAACTCGAAGCTCTTAGGTTTAAGGATTTAATGCAATTATTCTGTAATTGTTGGATGGGAAAAGTTAAGATTGAAATTTTCTATTTGACTGCTACTGAGGGATTATGCGCGAGAAGTTTGTCGAAGCTTATTGGATTTTTAAGGAGGGTTATTTAGCTCTAAGAATTCCTAAGTTTTTATTTTTTTTCAAACTGTAATCTGGGAGTTTCAACACGTATTCTCTTTAAATAACTTTTGTTTCAATTTTTTTCTAGTAGCAGATTTTTTTCTGCATCATTTGATCTTTAGTACCTGAATATTTCCCACTTTGTCTCGATTATTTCACAGTCTAAAACATTTTTTATTAATAAAAAATTTTTTTTTTTTTATTTACTCCAGAAAATTGCTTTTAGACATTCTTTTTTTCTTAATATCAAAATGATAACAATGGGATGTATGTAATTTATCGGATTTCTGATTTACCAACTATGAAAATGACATTAAATTGCTTTCCAATACTGGCATTTAGACATTTGTCATTAGAATGGTAGAAGTGTAGAAAATTCAGCTTGATCTAGAAATGCACCACGAAGAAACCTGATAAACTGCATCCATGTAACGTTTTCGGCCTATGCTAGACCTATAACGGCTTCAAAAAGAGGGCCACTTTCTGGTTCATGGGAACACTTTAATTTTTTATTTACAAGATTAATTATATATATATATGTATATATATATATATATATACAGAACTCTGGGTTAATACAAATTATTATTTACAAAAAAAGAAAATTAAAGATTTAAATTTGATTCACCCAAGGACGGAGATTTTCAGGTTTCTCGAGTCTACGACGAACCTAATCCACCCGATCTGCGGCTCACTTAAATTATCATACTGCGTGATACATGCAACCACAAGGAGTTCACTCTGAAAACAGTCGGAAACTCCAGCCTATTCATTCACTTCAGAGACAAAGACAACGCTTTTTTTGTCGAATCGTCACAGAACACACTTCTTCTTCTCAAAACCTACCTTTAAGAAATTTCGAGGTGATGGGGTCAGCTTCCCTCACTTCTCATTGGAATAGGAATTTCTCATGTGACTGATGATTTATCAACAGTCACGGTGCAACAACTCATCATGTAGTCCATATACCATCTGTAATTGTTTCGACCAGTAAAATTGAACAGACAGTCGCTAATTTCATGAGGTCTCATTATCCACAACACCGCTTATCTGCTGTCAAATTTGAGTGATGGGTTGTTATTAGGCACTTGTTAAAGAATCTACATTCCTCTCTCATGGAAACAAAATGCTACAACTCTTCTCGTGGGAAAATGGTCGATCCACATAAGAGAACCTCAATTTTATATTAAGTTGCCCAGGAATGGTTGGTGGATAACACTCTTCCTTAAGCTCAACGCTAGAAGATTCCAATCTAGTCATGTCCTTTCCTGGAATAAACACAAAAGCTTTCAATTTGGTACATCTTGTTGAGTTTCAAAATTTAACGAAGCTATCCATTAGCTATTCTGGCTCCATTTATTAAAATATCATTAATACATTTATTAGGATACATTTAAATATCTTAAATTTATAAAAAAACACAAAATGATCAATTATTAGAATTGTTTATTTATTTGCGATGTTTTGATTATTAATAACTCATGCACTATAACACTTACATGAGTATATGCTTTTTTATTACATAATTCTACTTAAACGTCATAAAGCGTTATGCCATTAGTTACTTCCTACTAAAATAAGTACGATGTTATTAGGAATCTGATGGGAACACTTCTTGAAATTAATTATTTAATGAATTTATCATAGATGCATTTTTTTTATTTATACAAAATAAAAATCCATTGGAAAACAATGTAATCTAATGTTAATGCACAAAAAAATAAATTAGCATTTAAATGTTGGCAAAGTTGATTTGTTAGCAATTATCTTTAACGTATTGTGTAATATACATAATAAGCTGATGAAATTTATAATAACAAAATCCTATTTTTTATTGATTTTTTTTTTTTTCATGAGAAAATTATATAAACCTTCTTTTAATATTTTGTTGTTTTTTTTTTTTTAAATCTAATTTTATTTTTTAATTTTAAATGAATATGCCATTTTTAGCAAATTGTTTATATACATTTAATATTCCACTAATTTTAAGATAATTAAAAATAATTATTTTATGGATTATAATTGGTAATATGTAAAGTAAAACTTTATACGGATTTCATATCTTCTTTCAATACAACTTTCTCTTCAATAATATTCGACTTTCAAAACTGATTACTCAAGAAATGTGGAGAGATGATCAAGTTATCTCTGACAAGTCATCATAAATGAATTTTTATCATTTGAGATTCAGTGATGAATTTAAAGATTAAAAAAAAAAAAAGGCGATTAATCAAGAAAACTTCTAGAAAGAGGTTTATTGATAGCACAAATGATAGGAATTTCTGGAAATTAAATTCCTTTAAGGAAGCAGTTTGTCTTTAATGCAATTTTTCAATCGTTATTAATTTATATTCGGTTTCTTTTCGAATGCATAATTTATATGCATTTATATTTCTTTTAAATACATGATTGCACGAATTTATCTTTTATCAATAATTTATTAATAAAACATATCTAATTCATGTTAATTTTCTAATTCATTTAATTGTTTATTATAAATAATAAAACATAACATATTATTTATATATAATATATAAATAACATTATATTATGCTTTATTATTACATATATAATATTGTTTTATTTATTTTTTTATTAAACATTCATAATGATGTTTAATAAATGATCAAACATAATATTATAATATAAACATTATTATAATATTATTGTTTCATTATTTATAAATATTTATTATAAATAATAAAACATTTATATATATAAATAAATAATAATTCGTATTACATAAATATATAATATGAATTTATTATTTATTAATAAAACATAAATATTTGTAACATAATTTTGGAATAATTGTTTGCAATTAATGTAATGAAAATATCATTCTTTCTCAGTCAAAGCTATAAATAATAAACCGTATCAATTATACAGGATATTATTTAATTAATTATATAGGATGGTGAAAAAGATAGGATAAATTTTAAAAATTAATAATTCGGGAACAAAGAAAATTAGCACGATACCATTTGGGCATAAAGTATAGAAATTAAAAAATTAAAAAAAAAAAAAAAAAGATATTGTTGAAGAATTTAAATTATTTGCCATAAGATGGCGCTATCATTTAAACAGCTATGCGTTGCATAAGATCAGATAGATTAATGGCTAATACATGTTCAGTGTGCTATCTGTCATTCAGCACCACATTTATAAGGCGAGACTATTCAAATCATTTTACAGCTTTCCAAGTAGTCTGACATGCATATTTCAATGTTCACAACAACGTTCTTCAGTGGGTGCCTGGCCATTGTGGTCTTTGGGTCAATGAACAAGTGGACTTTCTTGCAGAAAAGAGTTGCCAGCTTACTACTACAACAACCTAATACAGCCATTCCTTATTGAGGATTAAACTGTTTTAAAACATTTCTTTACATCTAATTTCGTGCGTGACTTTCAGACTCGTACAGTCCTAAAAAAATTGAGGAGGGTTATCCCAGCTCTTTCCAGATAAACCAAGACGTAAAGCATTGACGACCTTTCTCCTGTTTAAGGGACACGATTGCCATGCTGTCCATTTGCATCGCATAGGTATTTCAACCGATCTTATTTGCCCACTTTGTGATTCCTTAGAAGTAATGGGCAAGGACCATCTGCTCCGATGTGGGGCTCTTTGTGGACCTACAGAAGATTCGAGATATTGGGAAGAGAGACCTCTCATTAGCCAATGACTCTGGTTTTCTTTTTTGTTTTTAGTTCTTGATTGTTCTATTGCTCTATGTAACATTTTGCCTAGCCATTGAAAATAAAAAACATAGCAATACTGGTTTTCAAGGTACGTTTCAAAGATCAGATCTCCACACAACTCAAAGTCACAAGTCGGGTGAGGTCGGGCGATCTGGATAGCCATGCATGAGTAAAGTATCTCACCGAAACGGTTCTCGCCGAATGTTGAATGTAGTAGTCATTTACAGGCCCAACAATATGTTAAGTTGTACATTGTTTCAAAAACGAGCAGACTCGAGGGCGTTTATAATTTTCAGCATCTTGCCTCGTGAGTCGGATAATCTGGTGGGAGCTTACCGGATTTACTCCCATACGATACTCAAACGTGGGGTAGATTTCCCTATCAGGAAGGCACTGCCTTCTTTTTTTTCAGCCACAGTGAACCAAGTCAGACTTCTACTTACGGTTGCTCCATCACAACAAAAGTTGCCTCTATTTCCGTCCTTCCGTGAGACCACACCAGTTATTGGACATGGTCTAGATGTTGCTGTCGACCAAGTAGGATAAAAAAAATTAGCGTGCATTTTAGAGAATATAATAAAAAATAACAGATCAATCTTAAATAACTCACTCCCTGTATTGGTTATAATTAACGTAATTCATACTGAATTAGATATAAAAATGACATTCGAAATTATCGAAAAACATTTGGTTAGGGCATAACGGCTCATCCATTTATTAATCCATAAAACCACCCATGAAAAAGTTAATAATTCATTCATTTTACAAACCAAAAACGCAAACTGTTTGCACTACCCATTACTTCCAATCATGCTAAAATCGACAGCCTATTATAAATTACTCTGCTTTATCCACACAACCACAACCGTGTACTTAAGGACATGCTCATTAATCTGATTCGCCTATCCCAATAGAATGAGTTCGGTATTTTGTGGACATTCCAAAAAATAAATAAATAACTATTCTTCGCCAAACGATGTTGTTGAGATGGATGGAACAATAGCAGCACAGCGATCTGTTGCGATAGGGTTCTTGAAGGCCATTTGGAACACCCCCTAATCAAAAGGCTGGGCGGGAACGGCAAATTAGAATAGAAGTTGTTCAGGGGGAGGGAGGGAATGGAACGGTTGAGAACCAATTATGTTGTCATGACAAGTATGGTAATGAGATTCAGTGAGTTTCTAATGCGCATACCATTTTAGAAGTATGGAAAAGTTTTTAAAGTCTGTAAAGAATAAGGATTTTTTGCAAGTAAATATTGGTGTTAAAATATTTTTACCTATTTATATATTTCTATTGCTTTATATAAATAGCTTTTAATTTGTTAATTACCATCTTATTTATTTACAATTTTTGGAGATTAAAATGGCTGGGTATGTTATTTAAGAAAGATTTATTTTTCTTATCCCACTTGGTGGACAGAAACATCTAGGGTCCCATGGATGGGGCAAATGCAACAGCTTCTGTTGTGATGGAGCACAAGTAGGTAAAAGATTATCTTGCTAACGTGATGCTGAAGAAGGTGGGCAGTGTCTTCCGGGAGGACTTTTTACGGGTAACTAACCCTCATTTGCGAATCATATGAGAGAAAACCTGGAAAACTTCCGCTAGGTAGTCCGGAATCACGAAGCAAGATGCTGAACATACAAAACGCCATCAAGTCTCTTCTTTTTTTTGAAACAGTATTTGCAACAAAGCCGCCAGTGTAATAAAAGTCCGCTCTAATGCTCACCAGCGGCGTGTTGACAATGAGCCACGAGCTGGACTAGGCTACATTTCATTGTCCTTAAAGATTTTGGGATCTATATTTAAGTATCGAATTACAATCCGTATAATAATTATAAGTTTTTATATATAACTACATGGGGCCTGAATGGCCGAGTGGCTAGTGCTCGGTACCACAGGTTTCTGGTTCGAGTCGCGGCGGTGCCATGGATGTTTGCAGTGGTTCGGAATCCACGTTAAACCGTAGGTTTCGGTCCATTAGGATCGTAGAGCGTTGCGGGGAGCATTGTTACTCCGCATCCGTATCTTCAAGTTACACGCGCCCCTGGGTAATGCAAAGTGAGTAACGTCTGTGCAGCATCCAAGACCAAGCTGACTAAGTGTTTGCCAGCTGTATTGGAACAAAAATATATATATAACTACATAATCGATAATTATATGCCTCTATTATATCTGACTTAGTTCTCTCTCTCTCTTTATGAATATACGATATCAACCTGATTAGGTTCTAAATATATATATATATGCACGATAGCAGCTTGATTAGTTTCTAAATATATATATATATATATACGATAGCAACCTGACCAATTTCTAAATATAGGTTCTGAAACTTTGGAGGCTAAAATAAGTTCTTAGTTTCTAAAACTTTGGAGGTAATATTTGACATCAAACAATGCCACAATAAGGATAATGGAAGTTTGGAAAATGTCTGCAGTAAGTAGTTACAGGTAAAAAGGTACTAAATAAGTTGAATGTACTAATTACCCTGTGCATGCTTCATTGCCCTAGTGGTGGCCCACTTAGGCTAATGGGAAAGTAAACATGAGCTCGAGTCTCAATGGCGGCATCATTTTATAAAACGAGTTCATTGATTTGCCCTTATGAGTTTTTTTTAAGGTTGTTCTTCGTTTAAAAATGCATAAAAATCGATTTAAAAATATTTTTTAAAACAGTAACTTTCCATATCACCATAGGGAATCAAGAAAAAAAAAAACTTTCTTCAAATAACTCGCTGAATCTAAATGTTAATTATATGCATCATAGATAAATACAATTTAAGACAATCTGTTTCTTATTGGACACGGAAAGTGGTGTGATCCTCTTATTGGCTGTTTGTTGCATATATATGTAGAACATCACGACCCACCAATGTATAATAAGTAAATAAATAATAAATAAATAAAACGCCATATAAATCTTACAGACATTTCGATTGAAAATTTTGCAATTTATTTTAATAATAGACACTGAAATACCATTTGCATTTAAGAACAGTATTAAATTAGAAATTACGGCTATAGTAATTGAGTATAATTGCAATCAGATTTAAATGTACAAAAATTCATCAACTTATAATTTCAAGTGTTTTTAAAATTTTTCAAAAGAAATTGTAAGATCTAAAAACAAGAAAAATCATATTTTAAATTATGCTTACAGAATTATTCACAAAATATAAAAAAAGTTATCTTTTGTATTAACAGGAAATGCTTCTAATTAAAAACTACGTTAACGGGCCTGATGGCGGAATAGCTGGCACTTGGTACCACAGGTATACTGGTTCGAATCCAGACTGTGCCATGGATGTTTGTAGTGGTTCGGAATTAAACTGTAGGTCCCGGTCCTAATAGGATCGTAGAGCGTTGTGGGGGTAGTGTTACTCGCGTCTGTAGCCTATCTCCAAGCTGCACGTGCCGCCTGGGTAGTGCTAAATGAGTAACAGCAGGGTAGCCATTGTTTATGGCATAAGGATTAACTGTCTGTATTGCCAGCTGCGTAAAAACAAAAAACTACGTTAATCAATTCATAACTGACAATAATTATATTTATTTTTATAAAATTCGTGTTTATAAATAGTTTATCAAAAGTTTTCGTTTAAAATAACTACAAGAAAAATATTTAATAAAAGAAAATAAGTTAATTAAAAATTTCCATCAACTATTTTCTTTATTTCAACTTTATCTGGACTAGTTTGATAAATAATTATACTACAATATTCTGTCTATTAAAGTTCATTATATTGCTCCTGAATTAATCAATAATGGTAGAAAGTTCTTCTATATGCAAAAAAAAAAAAAAAAAAAAAAAAAACATTACACCTGTATATGTAAAAACGATAAATTCTTGACAGTTTTTTAAAAAATTTTAGACCCATAACAGAAAATCAAAATCTACTAAGTAAAATTATTGAAATGGCTTTAAAAGTCTGTTAAAAACACAGTTGTTCTTTAAAAAATTGATTATCAACTTCAAAATGCTTTATAATCCAAAACATTTCATCTGAAATATTTTATTTTTTCCATATAATTGATTTTCAAAGTCACAAAGCTTTTTAAAATAAAGTCTTTTTTTAAAAAAACATTTACTAGAGAACAATTATTTAAGAATACTCAAAAAAATGTAGTTATTAGATTGCATTGCTTTTTAAAATTTTTCATTAACTTAATAGAAACTTTTTATTTTTACTATTGTTTAGTACGATATTTTCTTTTGAAAATCAATTATTGTTTTCCCTTTTTATTTATTTTAGCAGCAAAGAAGAGAAGAAAAATTTACGAAGCTTTTAAAATTGAATTAAATTGAGAATTTCGTGTTTTTAAGTGACCTTGAACTTTTATCAATATCTAACATTCAACTTAAATTAAATGTCTGCCTTGCATAGGCATCAGTAAAAGGAATATAGTAAAGTGAAAAACTTACAAGCATAATAAATTAATTTAAAAGAAGAACATTACTTTTATTATCAATCCTTTTAACTAAATAATTCAATTCACTTCATTTCTAAAACATAGCAAACGATAATTCTATGCTATGAAATTTTTCGAATAAGTTTTTTTTTTCCAGTATACAGATGCACGATAATTAAATTTTTTTTTATTGAAAGAGATGGAATACAGGACTTTAAAATTTAATCAATATTTTAAATTGAACTTTCTCCTAAATTTATTATTTTACTGGATATTTTTATGCCTTTTTTAGCAATACTTTATAAAATATTTCTTTTTTTATTATAGTCATTAATGATTCGTTTGTTACTGCAATATTTTTATAATGATTACATATTAGTATCAAATGGATTTTTTTGTTATTGTATAATTTTATTTCTTTTATTTATTCAACGTGTGCCAAAAAGCCGCATGCCCTTTTTAATTTCATTTAAGGAAAAATTTAATAAATTCGTTTCATTTGAAGGTGAATTAATTGATCATAATAATTGTTTTTGTTTGATCTATCCAAAAGAGTGTGAGATTTGAAAATATTTTTTACGAATATGTTTTATTTATTAAAATAATGCAAAAAATGTTACTTGAAATTTTATAATTCTGAAAGTTAATACAGTTATTTAAAAATTATTTATACCAATATAAAAGCCTACATAATCATTATTGGCATAACAGCCCCATGGTGGGCCAAGGCCGTTGCCAATTGGCAGATTTCGAGACAGGATGTGTTTTTTTTTTTTTTTCAATTCCTTCTATTAGCTCACACTCTCCCTATATATATCTTGTTAAAATTTTCAATCGTTAATATATTTTTTATTCAACCACTACTCAGCCACCTCACTACAAGTTCAAATACATTTTTGAACTTGTAGTGGATGACACTTGATGTTAATACAGTTAATAATAATTCATTCATTCATTAAATTTAATTAATTAATTTTAGTATTTTTAGATTTCAGTTGCATATATCTACCTATAGATGGAGCCAGATAAACTTAAAAAATGAATGAAAATTATTTATAAAGAACTTTCTGCAAAGAGTGAAAAAAAGTAGGAGTTGACTTTAAAATTTTTTTTTATATTACTTGTTAGAGATAGGGTTGTCAGCCCTATGCCAAAAGCTCTACAGTCATATTAGACCGGAACCTGCCGTTTAAAATTTTAGTTAGTTTCCAAACCACTGTAAACATCCATGGTACCGCCAGGACTCGAACCCAAAACCTGTGGCATTGAGCGTCACAGCGCTAGTCACTCGGCCATGAAGGACTAAAGCATTACCAAATAATATAGAATTTTCCAAAATGAAGTTTTGAATGCTGTTATTTTTAACAAGAACTTAAATATATTAATTATTAATGCATCATATTTATTTTTATTTGTAATATAAATCTCAGCGATTACAAACATTAAAACATTGATTAAAACAACAGTACGGACATTTAAATTTTGTAAGAATTTCTTTTGTCAAAACGGCTTTTTCCAGTTTGTTAAAAAATGCATTGTTAACAAATACAATTTCTTTTTTTTCTTTTTATAGCCCCCATTACTTGTATAATAGAATGGGAAATGGAAACAAATTACGAAATGGAATGAGTTTCTTCTGTTGCATGTCCATTGTTGGTTTTAATCAATTTTAATTATTTCTCTTAAAAATAATAGTTAGATTTGTATCTAATTTGAATAAGATTAAATAAAATTCTATCTGAAAACAAAAATGAAAAAGAAATATTTATCGACATCTTAAATCTTGAAGTTTTATTTGAAGAACTTTCTTATCTGAATACCAGCGTAAAGAATATTTAAAAAATATAATTATTAAAAATGTAATTTGATATGGAAAATGCAAATTAAATTTTTATTAGAAGAAAATTTTCATATTTATACCTGGCAGTTTGACTGTCAATGATCAATTCTTTGTCTCGATTGCCACCAAATTTAATCTTTTTTCAAAGCAGTGACTGCAATGTACGCTACAACAGGAATGAACCAATCTTTTATACGCATATTTAATTAACATTATCAACGGCCACATTCGTCTCCTAACCCAATAAAAATGCCACTACATTCAATCACTGAGTACAAGTTAGAGCCGGATATGCGTATGGTCTTGATTCAGGTGGATACAAACTAATTTATTTCTCAAAATAATTACGCGTTGTTTAGATGCCGTATTTTTAAAATTAACAGCACTGCAGTACTGCGACACATAACACACAAAAACAAAGTATAAAACAAATATTTACAAAATAATCTTAAAAAAGCCAGTTCGTTCTTTGTATTCTCCGTACTGCCTACTTCTCTCTCTACACTCACACTTCCTTTTTTTCTTTCTCCCTCTCCCCCATTATTGGTTCCATAGTCTAACGTAAGAAAAATCCGTCCTTGAAACAAACGTGCAAAGTCCAAAGTCTAACTTAAGGGTTAACCCGTCCTTGAAAGGGGGTTCTCTCAACTTTGAGTTCAAGGTTGTGGTTCGTTGTGGGAATGCATGATGAGTCCCTACTCACAGATTCCAAAAATAAAGAAAATCAGAGATATTGAGAGCGGCAATATGGTACTGATGTGAATCTTGCATTGGGATAGATAGCATTTACCATCTCTGACAGTGGGATTTTCTGATGGAAATTTTTTCTGATGGAAAAGAATTTCCAGAATTCTGATGGAAATTCTTTCCATCAGAAAATTTTTCTGAATTTTCACCCATACGAAACACATATGTCGAATATTTAACTCTAAAAATCCTCACCTAAGACATACCCTTACTTATCCGTTCTGTAAGGAATGTTCCAAACTTCCTCTTCTTGATCTCTAAATAGATTTATAGGAATTTACGCCTTTTTGAAAAAAAATCATTTTCCAGTATTAGAGTGTGCGTTCAAATGTGGTGTTTTTTCTTCCTTCAGGCTCTAGCCATGGGTGAAGAGGCTGGAAGCAAGCCGCGTAAGGCCATCTTTTCCTTCATCACCCCCTCTACCACAGTCCGCGCCTCTTACTCCGTGCAGAAGAGGTCCTTCACCAAAGCCCTACAAAGGCATCGGTGGTTTGACGAGGGAGAACTGCTGGACACCATGGAGAAAGGAGGTAAGAACAAATCTCTCTTCCTCAAATCTTTCTTTCAGCAAAAATAATGCAGTGGTAATGCATATACTAGACAGCGGGTAATAAGGTTTCTCTGGTGTCGTAAAAACTGCTAAAAACTGTCCCTATTTTATAAAAATGAGTAGATTCGGTACAGAAAGTTAAATAGAATCTGTAACCTACAGTAGGACTATTTGGATTTAGTAAAGTTGCGGAATCTTGATTCAGTACTGTTTTAGGGTAGAACTGAATTATTTCTTTAAATATTATAAGAGACGTTTAGATGTTATATTTATTAAAATTTGCTAAAACAGTATTGCACACAGTACTGCCTGGAACCTTCACTCGATTCTGCACATTCCATTTTCTCCCTCTCCCATTATCGGCTCCAAAGTCTAACGTAAGGGTAAACCCGCCCTTGAAAGGAGGATCGTCAACCTTAAACTCTTCTCCTTTGGCTATATATTGTTTCGAGAAGACATGGTGGATCCTTACTGATTTCTAAAGGGTTTTCCAGTATAAAGTTCTCAAGGGTAATTACTGGCCTGGAAGACACCAAATCATCTCCTATTCCTCATTAAATTGTTCATGGTAAATCATATAGAACACAAGGTTCTATTGTGTCGTTTTCAAAATTTTAAACACCAATATCAACTACCCAGTACCTGCGCAGATTGCCCCCCCCCAAAAAAAAAAAAGTCAAATATAATCTAAAAATACCACTATAGCCTATTCAAAACTAACTCAAAATTCATAATGACCGTTACGTGTATATACTAACAAGTTCGAGAGCCTTCAGTGACTTGTGAAAATTGGAGAAGGAGAAATAATATACTGAAATAGATCAAGTGCAAATCTCATGATTTTAACTTTTATTTTTAAAAATTTTATTATTTACAATATAGGCAGATAAGTACTCCATAAGAACAACACTTCGATTCAGAGTCGTATGCAGTGACTAAAAGAACATTCCCGTAAAACAAATGGAATAGTTGGAACTCTACACATACTTCTTCAAAAATTATCACCAATACAATTATAATATAAGCAAAAGTCAGTGTTATTACCCCACACTTTAAATGCTAACATACGTCTACAATTAATAATATCACAAAAGATAAGCATCGCAAGTGATAGATTTGTATGTACTTCACTAATCACTATCATTAAAGCAAATTGCAAATAATCTTATAAGAACAAATGTTGAAACAATTGTCCTGGCGTGCAAAAAAATGTTTATTTAAAGTGATAGTCCTGTACGTTTACAATTGATCACACTGCATCTTTGGTCTATTCAGCAGCAGGGGGTTTCTGCTATCTTGCTGTTCGATTATCATTCAGGTATTAAAAATATCCCGTTGTGTAGTTACCGCTCTGCCAATACTCCCACCCGCAGTAGAATTTTATACTTTTCGGAATTTGAACAACTTTGAGGCCTTGCTAAACCTTCCAGCTTGGTCACCATCTATCTTTATATCTTACTTCTTCTAGCTCCAGAGTTTATCTCTTCTCCTCTCTAATACTCTATCTCTGACTCTGATTCTCTCTGTCCTTTGATCTGATGCCTTTAATTTTTCCAATATATCACGCCCTTCTTTCATTATTGGCTGGATTTTCCTCTTTAAATCCTCCCAATGGCCTATAATTTTTTTCATTAATGCGGATGATACCGACACTTAATCAGATCGAAAAATAGGGCTATTTTTTTGAGGACAGAGTGGCGATTTCACCCGCACAAACGGCATCTACCAAAATATCTATGTACACATGGTTTATCATTTCACCAGCGCACAAACGTTCAATTTCCTTTCGAAAGACTCACCCCCTCAATAAATAAGCGACCACAAATATTTTCACATATCCCAGTCCCTCCTCCCAGTAATGCAATGCGCATTCTTGACCACCTGCACTTTGAAGTTTCGAAAAAAGCCCCATCAATAAAAACAGCACGTGCGAAAAACTTGCGAAGACATCCTATATATTGGCAACTTGGTAGTGGACCTACCTGTTTTCACAAGAAATGGTCACTCCTTGATCAGAGCCGACTTGCATCCGGAGAGGGCTAGAGACCTTCATGTACAAATCATTCAAATATACATGCACAAAAAATATATAACTACAACACATGAAATATACAAGAATTAGCAATAATTTTACGTTAATATACAAAAATTATTTATAAATACATATCGACACGACAGTTCCCAATATAGAAACTCTATTCTTTTTTTTGGACATAGGTAGGCCTCATGAACCACTTATGCCTCCATGTTGTGTGAGAGAAGAAGAGGAAGTAAAAGAAGTATTTTAATAAACTAAAATATTAGTAAATTAAAAAAAATATTAATATTACTAATTGATGCATGCCAATTTTATCTTGACAATAGGATTGTTTCGAAATTAGTTTTGTAAAACATTGTATGAACATTTTTGTCATCCATTACAAACTTACAGGACATAACTTATTTCAAATTCAAAAAGAATAAGACCATAATCTCTTAAAAAAAATAATATTATAATAATTTGATAAATTGTACATGCAATATTTACAATTTTTTGTTAACAATATTATAGTTTTGAATTTTTGTTTTGATACATATGCCTCTAATATATAGCTTTCATATATTTAAGCTTAGCTTTTTTTTATGTATTAGTAAAAAATTGAATTTTAAAAATACTTCAACAATACATCTATTACCATATTTGAAATCCCATGAAATCTATTTTTAAAAAGAAATTATAATAGTTATCTAAACGATCACGAAACGAACACAATTAGCTAATTTAAATTCCTTTCAAACAGAAAAATCCATTATTTATATTTTTCATTTATTTTCATAACTTCTTAAAATTCTGGTAAAGAATTTAAAATTAGAGAGAAATGATATATTCGAAATCTAGGGACAACAAAACATTCTTCTAACATTTCCTTAATTGTGTATTTCGAAACGTAATATAACATTTAATATAAGCAGATAATTTCACAAAATGAGATGTTTTCCTTTAAATTAAATCCATTTATTCATATATTTGAAAGTTTTTTATTACTTGCGTTTGAATAAATTAAAAAAAAATATTAGGTTTCAAATTACTACCTATTATAAATATGAAAAGAAAATATCTCTATTAAAAAGTCATTAACTCATTTTTTAAAAGTGGGTAAATATTTAATATCTCTTTAAATTAAAATGGTTCAAATTTTTGCTATCTTTATCAATTGTGTTTTCCAACTAAGCTGTTATTATTCATAACCACAAAAAAAAAATGGTTTCTTCTTTTTATTATATAGAAACATTACATTATAAATATTACTCAATATCCTTTTCACACATTATATAACATTAAAAAAAGAAAACGAAAAACTATTAATTTCAACTCAATTAAAAACGCCATGAACTCATTTTTTAAAATTGGGCTAATATTCAATATCACTTTAAAATAAAATGGTTGAAATCTTTCCAATTGTGTTTTCTAACTAAATTGTTATTCATAACCACAACAAAAATTATCTTCTTTTATTATATAGAAACATTACATCATAAATATTACTCAATATCATTTTCACACATTATATAAAATTTTAAAAAATGGCAAAACTATTAATTTCAGATACAAAAGAACGACAAAGAATTGTCCGTGACATGACTTCCTTTCAGTTCTCTTTCAAAACTCTTTATCAATAAAAGTTTGAAAAATGATTTTCTGATAAAAGAAGGGATCAAAAGACAACTAACAAAGCATTCGAAACTATTCAAAATACTCTTTTCTTTGAAAGAAAGCAAAATCTTTTTACCGAACTAAAAGAAAGAAGATTTATTCGACAGAAATTAGAATGCATCACGAGCAAACGATTACGGCGTTTGCTGCCAAAACAAATTTCGTTGTTTTATTGAGTAATCAATTAGACTGTCGATAACGATTAAGTGTGACGAGTCCAGTGCATCGATGAAAGCTGTGGCGAGGGCTCATTTTCAATTCGCCGTCTTCTATTATTCTTCTATTCTGTAATTCTATTCTATTTCACTATAATTATATGCTATAATTCTTCTATTCTCTAATTATATTTTATTATAATTCTTTTATTTCAATATTCTGTAATTCACCATTCTATAATTCTTCTATTCTATAATTCTATTATATTATTTAAATATTTTTTTAATTCTATTATATTATTCTGAAATTCTATTCTGTTTCACTATGTATTCTATTATTTAAAAATAATTTTTTTAATTCTATTATTTAAAAATTCTATTTCACTATAATTTTTTAATTTAAAAATTCAATTTTTAATTCTATTCTATTATGATTACATTCTATTTCACTATAATTCTATTATATTATTTAAAAAATAATTATCCGTGACTTGACTTCCTTTCAGTTCTCTTTCAAAAACTCTTTATCGATAAAAGATTGAAAAGTGATTTTCTGATAAAAAGAAGGGATCAAAAGAAAGCTAACAAAGCGTTCGAAACTATTCAAAATACTCTTCGAAAGAAAGCGAAATCTTTTTACCGAACTCTAAAAGAAAGAAGATTTATTTGACAGAAATTAGAATGCATCACGAGCAAACGATTACGGCGTTTGCTGCCAAAACAAATTTCGTTGTTTTATTGAGTAATCAATTAGACTGTCGATAACGATTAAGTGTGACGAATCCAGTGCATCGATGAAAGCTTAACCAGCAGCGATGGCGAGGGCTCGTTTTCAATTCGCCGTCATCTTTAAGTAGCGTTAATGGGGGAATTGAATAACAAAACGACAGGAGAAAGTGCGTCCTCATCAAAGGAAGAAAAAAAAAGAAGTGTTAAGTCAAGGATATCCCGCTGCAAACGATAGAGCAGTCCAACCGGTCTTTTCTTTGATGCCGCTATTGTCCGCATACCATCGGGACGTTTTGTTGTAAGCGTTGTTGCATCACAAAGTGCGTTTCCGTACATGTAGACGGATATCTAATCATAACAAGGGCGATTTATTGTTTTTTTAACATTGTGTAATAATATAATATCATAAATTTCTTTTTGCATAGATTTTTGCATTCTGGAATGTTTTTAAATATTCTATTTTATTTACTTCTATTCTATTATATATTCTATAATTTTTCTATTTTATAATTCTATTCTATTTCACTATAATTCTATAATTTTTTCTGTTTTTAAATATTCTATTTCACTATAATTCTATTTAAATATTCTATTCTATTCTTGCTGTATTTTTTAATATGTGATTAAAAAATAATTCTATTCTATTTCATTATAATTCTATTCATATTTAATTCTGTTATTATACTTCTATTCTATTATAATTTTATTCTATTTCATTATAATTCTATTCTGTTATTTAAATATTCTATAATTCTTCTATTCTATAATTCTATTCTATTATTTAAATATTCTATTCTATTCTATTATTTAAATATTCTATAATTTTCTTATTTATAATTCTATTCTATTATTTAAATATTCTATAATTTTCTATTTATAATTCTATTCTATTATTTAAATATTCTATAATTCTATTCTATTCTATATTGTTATTCCATTATATTTAATGTTATAAAAATAAAGTTTTTATTTATATTTAAATATTCTCCCTATTCTTTTATATCGATAATTTTATTTTTTTCATAACGTTCAATATCGAATTTTGAAAATTCTATAATATGAATTATTTATAATTTTTTTATAATAAAAATCTATCTCAATATGAAGATGTTGAGATAAGGTAGTGAGATGTAATTATTTTATGAAATAATACAATAGTATTAATCATATATTGACTATTTTATTCTTTTATTGGTTAAAAGCTATTAATACTGACCTTTTTTAAAAGCCAAAATAAATCGAATAATTTTTATTAAAATTTTCAGAGTATAAAAAAAAGCCATAACTTGCATTTAATTTAAATAAAAATATGTTTTAAATACTATTTTTTAATTATTACAAATATATTTTTATTTACATAATAAAATTTATTTTAGAATTTATTTATCGATTCTGAAAATTTAGCACATAGCGCTAAATATTTTAGCCATTAGGCCATAATAGATGTTTTCTTTTTTTTTTAACGGGGTAGGGCTATCCGCCTTGCGACCAAAAGCTCTATAATTATGTTAAATAGGGACATAAAAAATGGATTCCAAATCACTGTCAACGTTCATTGAACCGCCGGGACTCGGACGAAACCTTTGGCACCGAACGCCAGACCGGTAATTTTTCTATCAGTGTCTGTAATGGTTAGTCTCGCATATTTAAAATCTGGCATTTAATATGTCAATTAACCTTTTTCACTTTTGTCAATTAACAAAAAGGAAAAAGCAAAGTAAATTAAAAACGGGAAGATAAAAAAAATTGTTGAAAATAAAAGATACTATTCCCATGCCATCAAAACATTTTTCCAGATTTCAATTTTATTTTTCCAAGAAACAAACGTTGGTTGCTTCAATTTTATAAAGGACTAAACAGCACGTTTCGATTGAAGACAGCATAAGATTTACAGAAGTGATATTTCCTTTTCATAAAATATAGTCGTTCTTTCACAAAAGCCCTTTTACTGTCAATTCCATCCGAATAAATCCCCTCCATGCTTTTCGTCCAACACATAGTAGTTCTTAGGAAATCTTTGTTTTGAAAACCAGTGTACGGATAAGCAACTAAAAGTACTTTAAAACTCGAACTTGATAAATCCACGACTTGCATAACATGTTCCGCCATCTAAAAGATGGGAAAGAGTTTCTAGAGAGAGACAGAGAAAACAAATCCATTTTGGGCATTGATTTTCAATTTCTCTTTCCGTGGGCACTGACATCTTCTTTTAGGAAGAAAATTCTTCTTTTTTTTTCTTTGGATTGGGTGTAGAAAAATTGCTAGTCAGGTATTTTCCTTCGGGTTTGGTAAGAAGATTTATCCGCCAGACATGGGTGATCTTTCCCTTATGACATTTTCAGGAACTTTCTGTTCCCTGCTTGAACTGAGTCCTCTTCCGACTTTGTAATAGCTTGGAGACAGGTGTTATATAAAATATGGTGTGCCTGCTTTTTCACTTTTCTTGCCAGGGGATCTTGCATACCTTTTTAGTTTTGCTGCAGATTTTGAAGTTCTTGTCATTTATGTTGTAGTTTGTTATTTATGTTTCATTATGTTGTATGTCATTTTCATCCTTACCTTTAAGAATCTATGAGTTTTATTCAGTTTTACTATTTAGTAATCTTTCATAGTAAGGAAAGCTGTTAGTTTCAATTTACTTCAATAAAAATAACATTTTTAATTCAACTGTTGTGCAAACTATACAGATTTTTTTTTCAATAGTCAACATTTTACCTGTAAAGGTTAGGTTTTTAACCACAGCTGATGCAATATGATTCCATGTTGGAGATATAAGTTTACTCATGAAATACCATCAAGGGAGAGACTGTTATATTATATCCACTAAGAAATAGTATATTAAATTATATACTACTAAAATTAAAAGGTGAAGAAACAATAAGGGTGCCTGCTTTTTCCAGTTCTTGCCAGGGATCTTTATCCACTGCAGATTTTGAAGTCTTGTTATTTATGTTGCAGTTCACTTTTCATCCTTAACTAAGTTTTAATTTTATTATTTAGTAATCTTTTATAGTAAGGAAAGGTGTTAGTTTCAGTTTAGAGACAAAAATAACATTTTTTCATTGACATGGGCAAAGTATGCACAAAACATTTAACCTGTTTATTTGACATAGCTGAAAATAGTTACATGTTGGAGATATAAGTTTACTCATGAAATATCATCAAGGGAGAAGACTGTTATATTTTATCCCCAAGTAAGGAATAGTGCCTTTTTAAATTATAATGTTAAGAATCACTAAAATTATAATGTCAATAAACAAGAACAAATAATTTTAATGACATGGATAAGAGACAAAAATTTTATTGACATGGAAAAAGAACAAAAATTTTATTGACATGGAAAAAGGAACAAAAATTTTAATGCAGGAAAGAAGAACAAAAAATTTTAATGCAGGAAAGAACAAAAAAATTTTAATGCAAGAAAGAACAAAAAAAATTTTAATGCAAGAAAGAAAAAAACCAAAATTTTAATGAGACAAGAAAGAAAAACCAAAATTTTAATGGCGACGGAAGATAAAATAATAATCCTTAAAAATAAAAGATATAATTCCCATGCCATCAAAAATATTTTTCAAGAAACAAACGTTCGTTGCTTCAATTTTATAAAGGACCAACAACACGTTTCAATTGAAGACAGCATAAGTTTTATAGAAGTGATATTTCATTTTCTTAAAATAAAGTCGTTTCTTCACAAAAAGCCCCTTTACTGTCAATTCCATCCGAATAAATCCCCGTCCATGCTTTTTGCCCAATACACAGTAGTTCTGGGAAATCTTTGTTTTGAAAACTAGTGTACGGATAAGCAACTGAAAGTACTTTAAAACTCAAACTTGATAAATCCACGACTTGCATAACATGTTCCGCCATCTAAAAGATGGGAAAGAGTTTCTAGAGAGAGAGAGAGAGAGAGAAAAACAAATCCATTTTGGGCATTGATTTTCAATTTCTCTTTCCTTGGGCACTGACATCTTCTTTCAGGAAGAAAATTCTTCTCTTTTTTTTGCTTCGATTGGGTGCAGAAAAATTGCCAATCAGGTTTTTTTCTTCTTCGGGTTTGGTAGGAAGATTTATCCGCCAGACATGGATGATCTTTCCCTTATGACATTTTCAGGAACTTTCTGTTCCCAGCTTGAACTGAGTCCTCTTCCGACTTTGTAATAGCTTGGAGACAGGTGTTATATAAAATATGGCACCTCACTTTTCCTGCAAGAGGATCTTGCATGCTTTTTAGTTTTGTTGCAGGTTTTGAAGTCTTGTTATTTATGTTGCAGTTCATTTTCATCCTTACCTACGAGTTTTATTCAGTTTTACTATTTAGTAATCTTTTATAGTAAGGAAAGGTGTTAGTTTCAGTTTACTTTTACAAAAGTAACATTTGAAATTCAAACTCTTGTAAGGAATTTACATTTTTTCAATAGTCGACATTTTATCTGTAATGTTTAGGTTTTAACCGTAGCTGATGCAATATATAGTTCCATGCAGGAGATATACTCATGAAACATCTCATGATATTTAATCATGAAACACCATCAAAGGAGAAGACTTTTTTATATTATATCCACAAGAAAGGAATAGTGCCTTTTCAAATTATATTATTAAGAAACTACTAAAATTATAATGTCTAAAAAGATGAACAAAAAATTTAAGAAAGAGAGAAAGAATTTAAAGAAAAAGAAAAAAATTTAATGATAAGAAAAACAAAATTTTAATGACAAGAAAGGAGAACAAAAGATTTAATGATAAGAAAGAACCAAATTTTAATGACAAGAAAGGAGAACAAAGACTTAATGATAAGAAAGAACCAAATTTTAAAGGAGAACAAAAGATTTAATGATAAGAAAGAACCAAATTTTAATGACAAGAAAGGAGAACAAAAGACTTAATGATAAGAAAGAGCAAAATTTTAATGACAAGAAATTAGAACAAAAGATTTAATGATAAGAAAGAACAAAATTTTAATGACAAGAAAGTTGAACAAAAGATTTAATTATAAGAAAGAGCAAAATTTTAATGACAAGAAATTAGAAAAATTTAATGATAAGAAAGAACAAATTATTTTTTGGCAAGAAAAAAAAAGAATAAAAATTTTAATGACAAGAAAAAAAGAAAAATTTTAATGACAAGAAAGAACAAAGATTTTTTTGGCAATAAGAACGAAAATTTTTTTGGCAATACGAACAAAACTTTTAATGACAAGAAAAAAGAACATGAATTCTAACAAAAAGGAACTATAATACAACTTCATAGAAAGTTGACAAAAAAGGCACTCGAAACAAAATGGGAAAATAAATTTGAAAATTTAAAGGCCATTGAAAAACATCAACATTATTTAACATCAAACCCTAATCAATTTTATTTTTCAAATAAATAATCGATTCGTTATACAATAAACTTCACCTTGAAGCAACTTACATGCTTCAAACCACTAACTTCTTCCACAATCATAAATAAATCCATAAATGTTCTCCGTTGGCAGTGCTTAAATTACCGTGAAGCTGCAACCACTTTCATACCCTGAGCTGTTTGTCAACCTATCATGGGATTCTTTTTCGCCCCTGGCAAGGACGGGGAATTCAGAAATAACGTAATTTTAGTTAGAACATAATACTTCAACGCGGAAATGACATACTTTTCCATTTACCGAAGAAGGACAAAAAGTGATATTTCAGATTGTTTTAAATACTTCAATAAAGAAACTTAATAGCCCATTAGTCTGTAGGAAATAAAAATTGGTATAAAAAGTAGTTAAAAATGCTAATTAGTTATGATTTGTTATGGACATTAAAAATTGTATAGTCATTGTTATTCGTATTAATGAAGTCGTAAATAATTATCCGTCTGAAGGTCGCGTATTATGTTACAATCACACGAATGAATTAGTAATAAAACTAATGCTATTTTTAAGGAAATAGTGGTGTTATTTAAAATATGATAGATAAGCATAATATGAATTATGAGAAAACGAGACACGAATTTGGTGGATAATCTTCCAGTTTACTTAATATAAATATTTAGTGTTAAAAATATTGTGGTTTTTTTTCCTTGTGTGTTTCTTATGTATATGTTTGCTTCAACTATGTTTACGAGATTTTATTTAACTATCTCTTAACATTGTATATTATTATCCTTCTTCATCATCATTATCATCGAGTGGCCTGATGGACAACTGGCTAGCGTTCTGGCCTTTGATACCATCGGCTTCAGGTTGGAATCTTGGCGGTGGCATGGATGTTTTTAGTGGTTCGAAATCCACATTGAGCTGCGGGTGCCTGTCTAATTAGCCCAAAATGAGCAAAAAATGACCGTAGAGCAACAAACTAAACTATCTCACTTGGTTGACAGTTACATCTAGACCAAAACTAGGAACTGATGTGATCTCATGGAAGGACGGAAAGGGAGGGGGGCAGCTTCTGTTGTGATGGAGCATTGGTAGGTAGAAGTCTGACTTGGCTCCGTGAAGCTGACTTTTCATGAGGTAAGATTGCTAGCCCTACGCCCAATGCTGTACAGTCATATTAGACTGGGCCCAGGGTTTAAAGTGGGTTCTGAACCACCACAAACATACATGGCACCGCTAGGACTAGATACCTGTGGCACCTAGTGCTAGTCACTCTGCCATCAGACCGCCCCCCCCAAAAAAAAAAAACATTACTCAATAATATTTATCTATAAATGAAAAAAAAAATTAATTATTCCAAAAGATTTTTTTCTGGCCGTTTTTTAAGAATGAAGTATGATGTTTGGAATATTCTTCAATGCTTTCTCAAATTTTTAAGTTATATATATTTTTTTCATTGTGAATATTTATATTATTTGTTTATGTTTAAATTGTTCTTAAATCTAAAAAAAATTACACGGTTTCTACAAAACCTTTAGGTACTGATAACTGATAAGTGTTATAATAAATTTTTTTCTCTCATGAGATATTTTATTTTTAATTTTATTTTCGAAAAATTATATTGTATTGCAGTGTACAAGTTGGGTAACCCGATTGTAATAGGGTATGGTTAGATTGAGATACTGAGACGCAGTTCGGGGAACTCGCAGCTTTATTGGCCCATGCACAAACACTCCGCACATACAATTAGAGACGTACACTATTTAATACATTTAAAGGCAAATAATTATAGATTCGTGGAATGACTCCACTTCTAAGCCGAAAACCCGAAACTGGGATAGGCGGAGGGTGCGCAAAATACACAGTCCAGTCACATTAATATGACCACCACCTACTTTCAACGTCAACGTGAAATAACCAATCACAAAAGGCAGATGGCTGCACATTGCAGTGGAGTGTATATAAAGCATTCCACTTAATACTTAATATCACATTCCACACTCCACTTAAACAACTTATATACAAGTGTATATTCTGGCTTTTGACAGGTGGTTACATTAATGTGTCTGACTGTGTATATTTCCTCTCCCGGGTGAGAGTGTATAGACCAACTGAACATTTCTCCTGAACGCCACATGCGGCGCTCTTGCCAGTGGGTAAGAGGAAGCATGGTTACAGTAGGTATTTTTTAGAATTTTAACAGACTTGCATAATTCAGCAATTTTTCCATATGGGAATGATATTTCTAAAAAATACTACGCTTGGTGAAACTCGGATTAAAAGGAGCAATTTAAAAATTGTATTTATTGCATATAAAAAAGCTTAAAATATTAACGAAATCTTTACAAATACTTTTATTAAAATTTAAAAACAATTAGAATACTATAGGACTTTGTTTTATACAAAATTTTAATTAATGTTGTGGATTTTAGTATTTTTGTGTTTTGTCGTTTTAAAAAAAAAAAACTCCATAATGAAATAAATTTTTTTTTTTTTTTTTTTTTGCCAAGGAAAGAAAGGAAATGTATTTTAAAAAAATATTTAATTATTTATATTATACAAATAATCTTATTCATTCTGATATTAAAAATGCTTAATCAAAATACTTTCCTCTTTTACTCGAATCGATTTTAATACAAGTACTTAGATAAGTCTTGAATTGTTGAGAAAAATATTTTTAAAAAATGTCAATAAGAGACACGTGTTTTTTTTTTTTTCTATTCGAAAAAGATTTTTTTTTTTCCGATATCTACACTAGTTTTTATGCGCACACCTTCTGTAGAATGGACTATATAAATTCTATATTCCAGCTAGCGCCATTTTTTTTTTTTTTTTTTTTTTTTTTTTTTTTTTTTTTTTTTTTTTTTCTTCTAACATTTTCTTTGCATCAGCTGTGTTAGCAAGTGATAACAAGTGCCCGATAATTTTTCTAAAAACTTTTGATATTTTTTTAAATCTCTCCGCTCTGCTTCAAAACAAAATACATGTTGCCCAAAATACAAACATTCCAAAACACAAAATGATACAAAATGCCCGTAATTATGGTTTACGGTGTTTCTAACCTTGTATCAACTTGTAAAGTTGACTTCCTCTGAGTTTGAGCAAAAACTTAACATTAAAAAAAAAGACGAATACATAAAAACAGACGAAGACCTTTAGACGAGCCAAAATTAATTTGAGTAAGTTTACGCATCTATTTTAAATTAGAATATTGTTATGACATGCTGCACAAAATACAAACAATCCAAAATACGAAATAATACAAACTGTACGTCATTATGGTGTACGGTGTCCCAACTTTGCATCCAAAGTTGACTTCCTCCGAGTTTGAGCAGAACTTAACATTAAAAAAAAAAAAAAAAAAAAAAGAAATTGAATATGCAAAACAGACGAAGACCATTAGACCAGTCTAAATTTATATAAATAAGTTTGCGCATATATTTTAAATTAGGACTCTGTTATGACATGTTACACAAAATACAGACAATCTTAAATACAAAATGTCCGTAATTATGGTTTACGGTTGTTGCGACTGGTAATTATCCTGTTGTGTGTGGGTAAGGGGTATTTCCTTTATTTTTGTATGAATCCAGGAATGGTAGATAACCCCTCCCGGTCACACGGTCAGGTCCAAAAGAACCGGTCGGTTTGGTGGGACCCTTTTTTGGAGTTTTTGTGGGCAAAAAGGAAGACCCGTTGAAAGCAGAGCGAACGATCTGCGACAGTGCGTGAGCCTGGTACACAATTTTTTACTGCGAGAATGGCTACTTGGATAATTTATAACATATATCTATGTCCATCTTTGAATTTGTGGGGAGCATTCTTTTTTGTTAAAAGGTTTTGAGGCTACTGGTAAATCACTGCCTACCCACTCATGGGAATATTTCATTTGAGGTATGCGTAATATTATGATTGCTTCACTATAAACATTTTTTATTTAGTCTGTTTTAAGTGCCAAATGTAAAGATCCTAAATTTGATTGTAATTGTATATATTAGTATTCATTAAAAGTAAAGGTAAATAGTTGTTTGTTTCAGTATTCATTTTCGTATTTTTATTAATTGTTTTTATATTAATGTTAAATTATTTGGCCGTCCTACGAGTATACGTAGACTAACGGCATCATTTCTATGTAGGTTTTAACAACGGTGTTCCCAACTTTGTATCAACTTTTAAAGTTGACTTCCACCGAGTTTGAGCAAAACTTAACATTAAAAAAAAAAATAAGTTGAATGTGTTAAACAGACGAAGTCCCTTAGACCAGCCTAAATTTATACGGATAAGCTTATGCACAGATTTTTAAGTAGAACTGTTATGACATGCGACACATTTGATGATGAATAATCTTTGTCTTTTCCCGTTGCGTGTTCGTTTCCCTTATTTAAATGAATCTGGAAGGTCAGAAAATCGCGTGTGCGAATGAGTTCAAGTTTCACTGGACGTTGAAAAATAGGATACACGATTTGTTCAAGGTTATTTTGAATGGAAACTTATGGGGTTATTGAAATTCATCTTGAAAAATATAAGTTTAACTACAGCGTTTAAATGTGACTAATAATTATTTTTAAAATAATTAGTAAGAAATTTTGAAATAGATGTTGAGAAGATAATCTTCTTCTTCTTCTTCATTGGCGCAACAGACCCATGGTGGGCCAATGTCGTTGCCTATTGACAGATTTTGACAGGAGATGTTATTTTTAAGGGGTAGGATTGTCAGCCCTACGCTCTACAGTCATATTAGACAGGACCCTACGATTTAAAGTGGACCTCACCTGAATGAGGTGGATTTCTTGACCATGATGTAGTTTGAGTGCGTTTAGCCGAGGAGTGCTACTAGGAGGTTCATAAAATTCTATTACATCCTCAAATGCAACAGAAGAACTTTCGGGCCAACACATTTATCGTGTCCATACCCGGAAAAGATATGGGAACTTTTGGTTCGACTTCTCATTGTTGTTTTTGAACCTAACACCTTTGTTTCATTAGGTTTGGTTTGGTTGTCTCTCTACGGTTATTATTTTCCCACTTTGGACTAATTAGACCGAGACCTACAGTTTAACGTAGATTCCGAACAAACATCTATGCTACCGCCAGGATTCGAACCTGAAACCTGCGGTATCAAGGACCTTTTGTTTCGGTAATCCAAGGCACTTTCCACAAAATGCATGCTAGGTGCACCTGTATATTTCTAAATCAAAATAGCATTTTTTTCTTATTTATCCTAAAGGATTTTCTAAAACGTTTTGAACTATCCTATATTATTAAGAATTAATCAAACTCTCAAATCTAGTTAAAATAAGATTGGTTATATCATTGCATTTTGAATTTATATACGATATAAATTCAATGAATAAATTAATATTAATGAATAAATTTTATTTTCTAAACATGAAACTTATGCAAACTTTTTTTTTTTACTTTACATGCATATTCAAAAGCGACTTGTCAAAATTTCAAGGTTAAATTCCTATTACTTCCTGCAAAACGTAATTCCTTTTGTAATATAAAAATATTATTTAAATACTAATTTCTGCCATGATTGATTACATTGACTGAAGGTTTTTTTTATTATTATTATTAAAAGAGAGAAATTTTAAGTTTTATGCCACCTGCTGATTCATTGTCGAGGTCACATAATATTCCAGACAAAAACACTAGGAAGTGGAACAGATTTTTGACAATGATGCTATTAACATGAAAAAATTACTTACCATGTGCGGGGGAAGAACGGATCGATGAAATCATCAAAAATTATCTATTTAAAAACGCGGAAACACTTTCGACAGAATGTATTTATTCAGATTTATTCATTTCTATTCTATAATATTAAATCCTCTGTTCATTACCTAAACATATTCAACTTTTGAAAAAAGCAGAAATAAGAAGCATTATTATAAACGAGAATATATATACGGCCACTCGGCCAACAGGCATGCAAATATACACTCATGTCCATAAATTAAGGATAATGAAGTTCAGGCAAAGAAAGAGACAGAAGCAAAACAAATTTGACTTATTTGTAAAGTCTATTTATTAAACTAAAGGTAAAGAGCAAAACAGATGCTATATGTTTAACATAGTTAATAAATATTGCGATTTTTACTCCCTGAGCAAATTTCAAAAAAGAACCTATTTATTATTTTATTTACGAAAAACAGTATAACATGGTTAGTAGGATGGTTAATATGGAGTATGTCTCCCGGACGATGCAATACAGGCCTTACAACGCCTAGGCATGCTGAGTATCAAATTATCAATCTGATCTTGGGGAATATTACACCACTCATCAAACAATGCCCTCCGAAGTTCCGGTTGACAGGTGGGAGGGGGCTGACGGGCTGCAATTCGTCGGCCAAGGTCCACACATGCTCTATTGAATTCAAGTCCGGTGAGTATACTGGCCAATCCATACGGGTGATATCCTCCAATTGAAGGCAATCGTCTACAATGCTTGCACGGTGAGGACGGGCGTTGCCCTCCATAAACAGAAATTCAGCACCCATGGCGCCCCGAAACAAACGTACATGTTGTTTCAGAATGACATCCCGATAGATGTGGCCTGTCATCGTTACACTCTGAACATGCAGGTCAGTTCTGGAACCAAGAATAATTCCTCCCCCAAACGAGCCATCCTGCACCACCGTAACAGTGTCGTTTAATGGTGTTCTCTTGGTGGTAATGGGTACCTGGCGCTCTCCATATGAAAGTCCGGCGAGAATCAGACTGCAAACTAAACCTGGACTCGTCGGAAAACATCACACAAGACCACTGTTGCGGTGTCCACAATGCATGCTCTCTACTCCAGGTTAATCGCAGGCGACAGTGAGTTGCGGTAAGTGAAACACATCCGACAGGCCTACGAGCATATAGACCAATGTGCCCTAAGCGTCTGTACATGGTCTGCCTTGAAACTATCGTACCGGTAGCTGAAGAGAGCTGACGAGACAGGTCTGATGCTGTGCTCTGTCTGTTTCTTTTGGCAGTAACTGCTAAATAAAAACTGTCCTTATTCGGCGTTGTAACTCAGGGAGCGACCCGTGCTGTAACATCTACTCACATTACCATCATCTTGGAATCGTTGCCATAGCCTGGAGATTACACTCTGGGCGATTCAAGTTCCTCGAAACTTCCAGCTGGGTACGTCCACATTCCAGTCGTCCGATAATTCTACCACGTAAAAATCATCCAAATGCTTCCTTTGTGCCATAACTGTGCGGTTATTGCACTGAAAGGCTTTTTAAAGCGTTTGTGAACAAATTTACTTCTTTGCCACCATTCCTTATATACCCCCTCTTACACTCTCGTCATTGTGACGTACTATCCGCGCCCTCTGGTGGTTTCCTGTAATTTGCATATTCTTCAAGATGTGTGTGATAATTCTACAGGTGAAATTTTTATTTTAGAGTTCAATTTTCTGTGTGATTCTGAATTATCCTTAATTTTTGGACATGAGTGTGTGTGTGTATATATATATATATATAGGACCTGTCGGCCGAATGGCCAGTGCCGTGGCGCTCGGTACTACAGGTTTTACGTTCTAGACCCAGCTTGTAGTGGCTCAAAACCACCTTTAAACAGTAGGTCCCAGTCTAACATGATTGGGTCGTGATGGCCGAGTGGCTCGAATCACAGGTACCACAGGTATAGGGTTCGAATCCCGGCGGTGCCATGATGGTTTGTAGTGGTTCGGAATCCACTTTAAGCGTAGGTCCCGATCTCATATGACCGTAGAGCGTCACAGAGCCCAATCAGACTTCTTCTCATCCGCATCATTCAGTAGGCAGTAGCTTTTGGCCCACTATGGAGTTATCGCGCTACTAAAGAAGATATTATCTATACATATATACACACTTTTGTGTATGTGAATGTATGGCAGAGCTCTGCTAGATTTCCTTTGATTTGGACGGAATCATCTATCGAATAGCAATAACGTGAGGGCACAGATTCTTTGATAAAGTTGTCTTCAGCATATTATGGTTAATTTTATATTTTTTTTTCCGATTTCCTGGACAATTGGTTTTCACACGGTTTTTTATATTTGTGTTATTTTCTTTTTTATTTGCCTCTGCGGTTTCTGAGGTTCCCCTTTTGATGTTGATGTATCAATAACAATTTTCAATTTCTTTCTGAACTTATTCGCACTTCAGATCTTGAATGAAATCGTTTTCTTCTGTTTATGGTAGTTTTTTGATGGAATCCGTTACGAAGCTCAAGAAGATTCATATCTAGCGAATTCTATTCGATATACAAACTAATGCTTTGCTATACAAAGTAATTATGTTTTTAAAAAATCATTTGTCGATTCGGTTTTTTTATTTACGTGTTGGCTTTTTACATAATTGATTATTCTTAATGTTTATTTCAATTCCTTCTATTAGCTCACACTCTCCCTAGATATATCTTGTTCCAATTTTCAATCGTTCATGAAATACTTTTTACTCATCCACTCAAGTTCGAATACATTTTTTTGAACTTGTAGTGGATGACACTGGATGTTAATACAGTTTTTCAAATATTAACTCAGTAATTAAATTTAATTAATTAATTTTAAGTTTTTTAGATTTAAGTTGCATATATCTACCAATAGGTGGCGCCAGATAATGATGGCGCTATGAATGAAAATTATTTATAAAGGACTTTCTGCAATAGAGGAAAAAAAGTAGGAATTGACTTTAAAATTTTTTTTATATTAATTGTTTTTAATGAATTTCAGAAATATATGGAGTGCTTCCTGCGGTTTTACGTATTAACAGAATAAATCGGCTTATTTGCGGATTTCCGTGATAAAAATTAACTCGCCTATTTAAAACTGAAATTTAAAAAATGTTTTTGGTTTTTGCTTTTATACACAATTTTTGCACAGTCTGTTAAAAAATTGTCCTCTTACTACCAAACTCTGCTTCACTCTATTGATTAGCTTGATACTTATATCTATTTAGTACATTGAATTACAGGGTACTTACTACATTGAATACAGGATAAGTAATGAATTCCATTATTGCGTTTCAAATAAAATTTAAAAATTAAATTCATACGTTTTTAAAAAAGTGGAGTTTTAGTTTAAAAAGACAATAAACAAGGAATATAAAAAAATTTAAAGACAATTCTTACTTTTTTTACACTATATTGCATAAAGCCCTCTATAAATAAAGTTGAAAATTTTCCTCTTATATCTGGCGCCATCTATTGGTAGATATATGCAACTTAAATCTTAAAAACTAAAAATTAATTAATTAAATTTAGTGAATTAATTAATTTGTGAA
>BPLR01019982.1:0-32482 GCA_021605095.1 Caerostris extrusa
ATTTATGAAGAATAGAATTATAAGTTCACTTAAAATGATAGAAAATTTTTAGCACTAGTTATATTTGAGAACCTTGCCCTCTACATGATAGTTCGCATGAGGGTGGATTATGGAGGATATTGTATAAGTCAATTTCAGTTACCGTATTGTAAAAGAAGAACACTTCTTAGAGAAGGTGAAAGAGAATTTTCAATCAAAAATTGGACATCAGATTGGAGTTTTCCAGATTTCGCCCTTTATAAAAGCATTTATATTTATCATTGGGAGTCCTTCAAGAAGATATAACATCTTATTGTAGCATTCTCTTCACGATGCCCTTTGATTAACGCCAAATTTACTGCAATTCTGGAGCATCAATGATCACTTATCTAATGTTAACGTAATCAACTTTAAAAAAATTAGAATTAAAAATTAAAAATAACGATTCACATTCTGTCATAAAAACTAAAGTGACGTATTATTTATGAGTTTGGTCCAGTAGACACAGCTAGCAAGACAGTGAATAAAAGTTCTTTTCCCATCTAAGACATGCTTCCCCGTCATTGATTTCGAAAACAGTGACAGCTGTTACACTCTGTGAGTATCTGATATTAATTCGAATAGCAACACTAGAGTACTTGAAGTTTCAGTCACTGTGTTCAAAAGAAGTATACTTCTTAGAGACCATAGCAGATAATTTATCTATCAACGATAGGACACCAGATTGGAATTTTTCAAATTTCTTCATTTTTCAACGCATTTACCATTGTGCGTCTCCAACAAGATATAACATCGTATTTTTGCATTCCCTTTAGGATGCCCTTTCATTAACGCCAAATGTACTACAGTTCTGCAGCCAGTATATTCTAAATGATCACTTATATAATTTCATGGGATCAACTTAAAGAAATAGAATTTAGAATTACGAATAAAGATTCATATTCTGTCAGAAAACTAAAGCAACGTTTTATTGACGAATAATATCGGAAGCAACTAGCAAGAGAATGAACAAAAGTTATATTTTAATCTTAGACGTGCTTCACCGTCATTGACTCTAAAAACAGTAACAGTTGTTAAACTATGTGAGCATCGGATATTAATTGAATAGCAACAATAGAATACTTGAAGTTTCAGTCACTGTATTCAAAAAGAAGTATACTTCTTATAAACTGTGACAGAGACTTTTCAATCAACAATAAGACACCAAGAAAGAATTTTCCAGATTTCTCCCTTTATAAAGGCATTTATCGTTGGGAATACTCCAAGAAGATATAACATTCCCTTTGATTAACGCTGTACTTCCTCTCGGATGAGTGTCTAAAGTCCAACTGACAATTTCTCCTGAACGTCACAAGTCTTGCAGTGGGTAGGAGGAAGCATGGTTACAATATTTAATATGCTTTAAATGTTACAAATTCTACAAATTCTGAATCAAAATTCAAAGTGTCATATAAAAATTATTTAAGAATGAATTTGTGTATAATAGTGATCTATAGAAATTTTTAAAAGTGAAATGAAATATCAAATGCCAATGTATCAAAAGAAAAAAAATGCAGTACTAAAACTTCACTCGAATTCCTAAAGTTTTTTTCTTTTCACTTTTCATTGTTATTTTGTTGCTTTTTGTACCTTTTTTTGTGTAAATACGTAAGTTTTATAGTTTCTTTTTTCCAGTTAAAATCATATTGAATGAAAAAAGAAAGCAATAAATTGTTCAACTGAAATTATCACACTATAAATCTCATACATTTTTGAAATTAAAAAGAAATCAAAACCTGATTTTCTATACATATTTTGAAGAAGTTCAAGAAGTTTTAATTTTTCAGCTGACTCCTTTAGCTTTTTCGTCTTTAATTCATGCATAAAGTCCATTTTATTCCTATCTTTTAAACAATCTATTCACTGACACAAACTTTCAAAACAAAATAAATAATATATTTTTCAACAACTGTTTTATTTAAAATAGCTAACGATTTTATTGTTAAAAGGAATTTTTATTTGCTTTACTTATTTTTTGCTTACTCTTTCCAAAATAATAGGTAAAAATAGTAATAATCGCATCACAGTCTGATTGTATTTGATGCTAAATGGCAAAAGGTTAAAGGATGTAACATCCTACGCATGAGAATAAATTTTGTCTATTCAATGTGCTAAAAAAGCTATTTTATCTTACATTTAATTGTTACATTCATTTATTTCTTATCTACAGAAATTACCATTTTAAATGTAAAATAAAAAAATTAATATTTTCTTTGTTTGTGAGGATTAATTTGAAAAAGGAGAATTATTAACTACTATTTTGTTATTTACTTCTTTATTGTTAAAAATAATACAAAATACATGAAATACTTTTTCTAACTTGGGTTTCTATTAATATTGTTTAAAGGACAATTCATGACAAATTTTAACACATAGAAATAGTGTGTCAAATATTTGAAAAAAAAAAATAGTTTTTCTATTTCGATTACCTTGCTATTGATGAACAAAAATGTGTAGTGCATTTTGGAAGCTAAGCTATATAAGACTCCTTTCAAAAATTTTTAAAAATTTCAAAAAGTGAATGTAAATTTTTATTTAAATTTGTCATTTTAAAAATAAAACTAATGTTTAAGCATATGCAATAGTTTCTAACATATTTTAAATGCATTGACATGTTTCATTATTTCAAATAAGAATTGAAAATTTTTTTTAAACCCCTAGGATTGTAAGTCTTTACTTACAAAAACAAATCCAACAAACATGACATGAACTGTGCCATTTTATTATAAAAAGATATTCAAAGAAAAAAATTTAAATAGCTGGATAAATTGTATAGAAGACCATTAAATATCTCCATTACGGAGAAGTACTTCTCACATCTCGAGAGATCCCTCAATGAATATCTCCTCGTTATTTTAGAATAGCTTTTTCGTCAAGGTTAATTCCTAATTAAACAGATTCAATTCATGAATCACATATTTACAACAATATTGATGGATTGTAAAATACTGACAAAATACTTCTTTATATACTTAATGTTTAAAAAGAGAGACGGATTAAAACGTCAAATTATCACAAAATTTAATCAGCTTGTTTAAAAGGGATACTATCATTATAGCCTTTTATAAATTGGTTAATTCTCGCTTTAACATTGCTTAAACATTTGTTCTCTTTTTCAAATTTAGAATTCTTTAAGTTTTGTATTTCTTCCTATTTAAAAAAAATTCTTACTGATTCGTTTGTTGTACGTACGCCTGTAAATCTCTTGTGAGATTTGTGATGCTAGAAGTTCTTATGTAATTTTAATAAAAATGGTATGGGGTTTATGGATTAGATTAAATAAAGTAAAATTGTGTGATTCCTCTTTTATAATTTAGCAATTTTTAAAATTGCCTAACAAATATATAAACAGTGCATTGCTATAATTTGAAAATATAGTCCCATATTTTTATAGTTTTATATATAATGGTATAGGAAGTTCTTGTACTAATAATTTAATTTTATTTGTTTACTCATTGTATTTTTTTCTAACATTTATTTACAATATTTTTGATAACTTTTTCTAGGACAATAAGTTCGTGAACAGGTAGGGCATTATTTCTGGGAAGAGTTTCAATGGTAACTTTCTCGCATTAGTATATAACTTATTGGAAAAAAATGCTGACATTCCGAATATCAATGAGAAACACAGAGCTGCAATCTATATCGGATAAGATAGTCTTTCAAAGCAGTGATTACTGTCCACCAACAAGAATCGTACCATAACAGAGCTACACTGCCACTAATACATGTTTGGATTCCACCATTTTACATATACATTCTTATAGGTAAATTCCTCTTGCAATTTAAGTTGCATTCAAATGCTAATGTCCAAGTATTTGCCATCATATCATATCGATTCAAATGTTCATCTTAACAATCACCTAGGATATTTGAATATTTAATATGTTAACATGAAAATATATAAACAGTGCATTGTCATAATTTGAAAATGTATAATTAATCCCGTATTTTTACAGTTTTATGTAAAATGGCATAGAAAATTCTTGCATTAATAATTTTATTTTATTTGTTTACTAACATTTGTTTATAACATTTTTGATAACTTTTCAAAGGGCAATGAATTTGTGAAGAGGGAGGGCTTTTTTTTTCTAGTACGACTTTCAAGGTAACTTTCTCGAATTAGTGTATGCCTTATTGGAAAAGATGTAGACAGTCCTAACATTAGTGTGAAACACTTTGTTGCTATACTTATCTGATAAGATCATCTTTCAAAGCAGTAATTACAGTCCACCAGCAAGAATTGAAAATGGTTGAACTACACTACCACCAATACATGTTTGGATTACACTTATGTATCTTTATAAGTAAACTCCTTCTGCAATTTAAGTTGCATTTAAATGCAATTTTCTAAGTATTAGGGCATATCATATCAATGCAAATGCGTCATCTTAACGATCACCTAAGATCACCGATCACCAAATATCTTTATTTGAACACTTAACATGTTGTCATGAAAATCTATAAACATTACATTGCTATAACTTGAAAATGTATAATTAATCCTATATTTTTATAGTTTTTATGTATAGTGGTATAGGAAGTTCTTACATTAATAATTTCCTTTTATTTTTTTACTCATTGTATTTTGTTTCAAACATTTATTTATAACATTTTGATAACTTTTTCTAGGACAATGAATTTGCGAAACTGCGTGGCCTTTTTTTTTCTGTGAAGGCATTCAATGGTAAATTTCTAGCATTAGTTTATGCCTTATTGGAAAAGATGCAGACAGTCCGAATATTAGTAAGAAATAGTTTGCTGCTATATTTATCTGGTATGATCATCTTTCAAAGCAGTGATTGCAGTCCACCAACAAGAATTGAACCTTGGTAGGATACACTACCACCAAACATGTTTGGATCACACCTATATATCTTTATAAGCAAATTCCTGCAATTTAAGTTATATTCAAATGCAAATGTCCAAGAATTTGGCATCATATCATATCAATGCAAATGTGCCATCTCAGCAGTCACCTAAGATATTTGAACATTTAATATGTTGACGGGAAAATTTCCTGTTACAATCGTGTACTGGACTTAATTCTGATGGAATATTACATCGATGCATCGACAAATCGTGACGAACGCAGAGAATATGGGTGCATCATTATTCGAAGGTTCATCGTGAAATGACTTTTAAGTCGGCGGCCAGTAATTAATCGCAAGACTCCGACTAACTCTCAGGCGTATTTAATATTCACAAATACTGATCAAAAGCCATTAAGTGCCGGTGGTGCTAATTGTATCAAAGGAGTCAGACGTGGAAGGTTCCGTAAATTTGTAATTGTTAAGGAAATCGATTTATCTTCCTTGCTAAAGAGTTAATGATTATTTCTGTGTTTTTAGTGATGTCTATTGGCTTTGGTTTTCGTTTACATTCTTTATCCACTAAGGTAAATAATAAAAATAAAAATATATATACTGAAAGTAATAAATACTAAAAAGTAAAAAAAAATCTACTGAAAGTAATAAATACTAAAGTAAATACTAAAAGTAATAAATACTAAAGTAAATACTAAAAGTAATAAATACTAAATTAAATACTAAAAGTAACAAATACTAAAGTAAATACTAAAAGTAATAAATACTAAAGTAAATACAAACGTAAAAAAATACTGAAATTAATAAATACTGAAGTCAATACTAAAACTAAAAAACTACTGAAAGTTATAAATACTAAAGTAAATACCAAAAGTAGAAAAAAAATACAGAAAGTAATACTAAAGTCTATTCTAAAAGTAAAAAAAAATACTGAAAGTAATAAATACTAAAATTAAATAGTATACGTAAAAAAATACTGAAAGTAATAAATACTAAAGTAAATACTAAACGTAAAAAAAGTTTTGAAAATTATAAATACTAAAAATAAAAAAATATTGAAAGCAGTAAATACCAGAGTAAATACTGAAAGTAAAAAAAAGTAAATACTAAAAGTAAAAAAATATTGAATGTAATAAATACAGTAAAAAACATATAAGTTTGAAATGATTTAAATATTTCCTTATCCTTTTTAAAGGCTTCTTGTCCTTAGGCCTGCTTTTTTATATATAATATTTTTTCAATACATTTTAAAATGTAAAAATATGTAATTTGAATAAACTAACAAAATATTTAATGCTGAATTTTTCGATATTTTTTATGTAGCTTATTAATATTTTAATTTGCACAAATTATCTATAAAAAGTAATAAATGAATAAATATGTAATAAAGCAAAAAAAAAAAAAAAAAAAAAATTGGATTTTATTGAAGTAACTTTTTTAGTTTCAAATTATTATTTATTATATTAAATATTTTAAAAAAAGGGTTTGATGTGATAAAGTAAGCAAATGTCAGAGTATTATTATTATATATTTTTTGTATTTTAGATTGAAGTATATTTTTTAAGTTTGTTTTTGTTTTATATACATTCACATTCACTCTACATATACAAAAAGGTAAAAAAAAGTACATTTGATAAAATAAAGTACAAACAAATATTTTTTTTTTCATTTTATTGAAGTAAATGTGTCACAAGATAATGGAACATGATTTTTAATTCAAAATATCACTAATAATACATTTTATCAATACAAATAACGTATAACTAGGCTAAAAGCATTATTTGCACAAATAACTTATAATAATAATAAATCATTGCTAAATTACATAAAAAATTAAAGATGAAAGTTATGAGAAGAAATATTCTTATAATAATGTCATTTTTTAGAAAAAAAAAAAATATTATTCATATGAATTAATTTTAAAGTTGTTTTGTGTTAAAAAAACTTTTGTTTAAATTTGAATAATATAAAAAACTTCAATTCATTAGAAAAGTGATTATCAAAATAAGATATTTTATAATTTTAATTTTTAAAAATATTTTGATTTATTTTTTATATTAATATACAAAATATTAGTTATTTGTGTTTAAAATAATATAATATTTTTATTTAAAAACACAAATAACTAATATTTTTATCAATAATTTTTATTAATAATATATAATTTTATTAAAAAATATATAATAATAATAATAATAATAAATAAAAATAATAAATATAATACAAATAAAAAATATTTAATAATTATTTATAATCAATAATTTTTATTTGCATTTTGATTCATCACATTTTAAAGATTTTAAACATTTTTATTTTCACACATAAATGATGAGTTAAGTAAATGGTGTATTTTAAAAGTGTTGAAATGATGTGCTATGTACTCAACTAAATCGTTTATCTGAACTGATGAATTTATTTTAAATTTTCAGTTAGTATTTTGTTTCATTTTAAAAATGTTTTATAACATTTTAACTGCTCAAAGATCAAAGCTTAAAAACTAATGTATATTTTATCACATCTAGAATAGAAATGCAAGTGAACATATTATTTATTCAATAAATAATAAGAAATTAAGTTTCGTACATTGCATAAAGTCAAAGGGTCACATATATTTGTGAGTAATGTAATACATTGATATTAAATTCACAAGTAAATTAAATGTATAAAAAGTTAAATTATATATAATATATAGTAATGTAATACATAGGATATTATATAACAGATTTAATATGAATATATTCTGCAAAATAATCCAGTATAAAAAGACTTTTTATGATTGAATAAAAAGTTTTCTTTATAGTTGAAATATGATATATTAGAATACTAAGAAATTTGTCTGAAGTAAAATAAATTGAATAATGCATTTTTCAAAAATTACTTTTAATTAAAGTGAAACTACTTTCAAAAATTTGTAATCATAATTTTAATATTTAGTTTTTCTAATTTGAAATAATTCAATATCAACTTTTTATAAGTGCATTTAAAAAAAATTTATTTTAATGATTATTTAAAAATAATTATTTTTAAAATATGTATTTTTAATACTTTATCAATAAAAATGGATTCGAATGATTTAAAAATACATTCATTCAACTCTAATGCTCCTTCATAGTGGCTTGAAATTTTAAGAAATCAATAATTGTTGCAATAATCGTTAATTGTTGTAATAATCAATAATTGTTACATATAATATATTGTATCAATAATCGTTGTAATCCATAATTGTTGTTATATATAATATAATGTATCAATAATTGCTGTAATCAATAATTGTTGTTATATATAATATATTGTATCAATAATTGTTGTAATTATAAATTAAATAATCCATTGAAATCTTTATTTATAAAATCATTTTTCAAAAATAATTTTTTTTTTTTAAATAGTTATGTTTTTATAACAATAATAAAAGTAAAAAAAAAAAACATTTTAAAGTATCTCTGATATTTCTATAAAATTTCGAATTCTTATAAATGAATTAAAAATTTACCCAGACAATAATAAAATCTGAAAAAAAAAAAAAAATAGAAATCATAATGTATTTAAAATTTGTTTACTAATTTTTGATACTATAAATACATATTAAAAAAGCACATTTTAAGGGAAAAAATACATTATTTGTAATTAATTTAAATAATACCGCAAATAAATAACTTTAAATTACATAGAATATACTGCATATCAAAATGACAATGCTACAAATTGATATATTATGAGTAATATATTAATAATATATACATATAATGCATTTCATAAAATGTCCTCTTCTTTCTTCATTTTGAGTAATCTCCATTGGAAAATCAGATAGTTCCAGTGCATTTTAACAATTCTTTGTACGGCAACTTAATTTCTTCACTATCACTCTTCTACTGTCACTCTTACAATAATAACCAATTCTCTCAATCGACATTTTTGATCAATTTATTGATTTTTCTTTTTCCATATCTGAAAGTCCTTCTGGTGAAATCATTTTTATAATTTGTATGATTTCTTTTGCTTCGTTTTGAATCGATGGAAATCCTTTAAATTTGTTGCGACGTGTAATCTGTGTTCTTTAGCATAACACTTTTGAAAGAAATTCTAATGCTAAAAACAATTAAGATAGAGCATATGTCCAAGATTGTCCCAAGGATTTGCAATATAAGTAACTTATTTTTTCAAATTATTTTCAGTATTTATGTCATACAACTTCAACACTAAACTCTCATTGATTTAATATCTAATAACACACACGAGGAAAAACTTTAATATAGATTTAAAACCATTGCCAAAGCAAAATTAAAATTCGAACTGTCATAAATCACTCGAATCTTCCAATTCGAATTCTACCGAAACAAAGTTATATTTCTGTGCAGCATAGTCCTAGACATAAGCCGAGGACTGTCGCAATGCTGGGTTGATGCACCAGATGTTTTGGATAACAGGCAAATAAAGTTTCAATCCAATATGAAAGTGATTTGCAAGTCATGAATTAATATTAATATTTTGTAGCAGCAATTCATGGATCAAGTTGAAAACCATTCTTTGCTTATTTACTTATTATTTTATTCTACACACTAATAATTGGATTCTACAAATTATTTTCCACACTTATGTGATTGCAATGTAATGGTGAACACGCATTGAACTATATTTAATAACACACTTCATGAAAAATTCCAAGAACCAATAAAGATATAAAAATCATTGCGAAAGCAGATTGGAATTCGAACTGTCTTAAGTCAGTGGTATCTTCCAATTCAAATTGTACCTAAGCCAAGTCCCCTAGTCATAGTCCTAGACTCTCAAGGACGGCTGTGAGGTACTGCTACATCATGTGGCAGTTGATGAAATACCGGCTTAATGCTGGGTTGATGCACCACATGTTCTGGAATGACATTCAAGAAAAGTTTCAATCAAATATGAAAGCTATTTGCAAGCCATAAATGAAGATTAATATTTTGTAGCAACAGTTTTTGGATCAAGTTGAAAGCCGCTCTTTGCTTATTTACTAATTATTTTAATCTACACACTGATAATTGAATTCTACAAATTATTTTCCACACTTTTGTGATTAAAATGTATCAGTGAACACTCGTTGAACTACATTTCTATATTTAATAACACTCTTGATGAAAAATTCTAAAAACTAATAAGAATATAAAAATCATTGCGAAAGCTGATTGGAATTCGAACCTTCTAAATCACTTCACTGGAAGTGAGCTGGTATCTTCAATTCGAATTCTGCTTAAGCAAAGTCCCATTTCGCTGCAGCATGGTCCTAGGCAAGAATCAAGAACGGTAGTGAAGTACTGCCGCACCATGTGGCAGTTGATGCGGCATTGTCGCAGTGCTGGACTGATGCACCAGATGTGCTGGAACGACAGGCAGGCAAAGCTGCAACCAGATATGAAGGCGATCGGCAACCCACAGATTAAGGTTAAGGTTTTGTAGCAACAATTCTTGGAGCAAGTGAATAGTCGGTTGGAGCTCTTCCATACGCAGTCAACTGAATAGGTACCTTCGGGTTCAGCAATGACGTCATCAAATTCCACCTAAAAGCATAAATGAGCTTAAGTTTGACACGTAATAAGAAGTTTATCACTGCATTTTAATAAAGATTTAATAATTATTTATAAGAGAAATGAAATAATTTTTAATGAAGTATTTTTTGTTTTATTTTGTTTAAATGAAGTATTCTTTTATTTTATTTTGTTTAAATGAAGTATTCTTTTTATTTTATTTTGTTTAAATGAAGTATTCTTTTATTTTATTTATTCTTGAGAAATGAAGTAATTTTTTATGTTTTATTTTTGTAAAGATTCAATTAATTGGACTTTTAATTTTAATGAAATCCATTGGATAACGTGTTTTAGCTGATTTACATTTGTTTTAATGCCCTAATAGTTTCAAAAAGCAAATTATTAAATGTTTAATTCTCATTTCGAATATTTTCCATTTAATTTGTTGAATATGTATGTATATGTTTGAAGGCTATACTATTCTATATTTGAAACTGAAATATTAACAATTTTTTAAAACTGAAATTAAAGTGATTTTCGAAATGTAAACTATTTTTAAGAACAGAGCAAATGCATTTTTAAGAACAGAGTTAGCTTGTAGAAGGTACAGCTCAGGTGAACAGAGAACAAGTCCGTGGACTGCAACTAATTGTTGCTAAATGTAAGAATAGACAGAACTGTTACATCAACCCACCCTTTAGTAGTAGTTATTGAAAGGCTGATATTTATATCAACTGTGCGCAGAAAGTTTGAAGATGGGAGCATATAGCAAAACGTTCAACAATGTGTATCCCACCACACCGCTGAAATTAAAGGTTTAATTAGGCAAGAACACATGCCAATTGTAATGAAATTTAATGGAAACCTGTACTTTTTTTAACTGAGAATCCAGATTTTGTGTGCAGAGTGACTCAAAATGATAGTTTGTCTGGTGAGAGCTAGAAACTTGCCATAATCCCAGTTATATCATGAACAAGACAAAATTTGAAAGGTATATGAGCATGGGAAATTATTTATTTTAATTGCCCACTGATCAGTATCGTCTCCTCATTGACTGCTCTTTTATATAGAGACGAAGTAATTGATCCAATTGTTCGTCCTTGCACATGTACCATTGAAAAGTCTTTATTCCTTCAATATAATAATGCTAGAAAACACAAAGCTAGGTTTGTGGAGGATTACCTTCAATGACATACAATAGTATGTATGCATTGCTCAGTAAAAATCCGTTTGAACCTATGGACAGACATATTTTCAGTAAATTAACACGATGGATTGCGTTTGTTAAGCTATAGATAGACATATTGTTCTGTACATAACTTGGCTATTGCAATCCACCGGTCTTTGAACTGCACAACACATAAATGCATTTTGCTGCTAAATGAGTTGATAAGCACTATAATTCTTGAACATGGTACGCAGCTGTTAGATGCAATCACACTACATCCACACTGATTGCATTTTGAATTCAGATATTTTTTTTTTTTTTTAGTTTTTCTATTCATGTATTCTCAAACAGAAAATGATTTTATTTATGTTTTTAAATTTAATTTATAAATAACTATTTTCGTTAAATTTCGACAAACAGAACTTCCACAACCACAATTTTATCTTAAATTTTGGAAACTAGAAAATATGCAATATAATCAACCATAACTAATGTTTACATGTATAGGCCCAATCTAATAGAGTTTCAAATAAGCCGCGTGGTCTTCATCTAGTTAAATGCTACATTAAAAAGCAATGCATTTTATAATGCAATGTATAGAACGAAAATGTTGCATTAATCTTTAAGCATTCCTATCTAAAAAAACTACATGTTTAATGCACTTTTATATTGTACACCATAACATTCCACGCATATATTCACTCATTTCGAAGGAACTACTTATTTATTATTAATCCAGACAACAAGAAAATAAAACTTTACCATTGAGAAAGCATTACTCCATCCATTTTCTTTTAAAGAAATACATTTTCGTTCGAATTCAGGGAAAATGTGACGTCGAAATATATACATTCCCCTCAATTTCGAGAGGCAATATGCTCCGAAAATGGTACGCTTCACATCAAACAAATAGTGTCGTTTAAAGCCTAAAGAACGCTTAACCTCAACTCTGCTCTCCCCTGAAAAGCGAAACATCTATTTCTTTTGGTAAGAATATAAAACTTATTTCTTTCAGCTTCTTCAGTGTTCCAGGATTTCCTTTTACAAAATTTATATCGAGAGAGACTTTCTCCTGAGAGAGAGTATTTTGTTTCTTGCAGATTTCGATTTTTTGGTGCACTGCTGTCTGCTCTGGCCTGTTGAAATTGGATTACAGTCTTATGGAAAGTAAAGTTTATATTCACCATTTTTTTCCTTAAGTAATGGAGTATTTAATGATGTTGTGTTTCTAAGGAAAGAAGTTTTTGACCGTGTTAATTTATTTAGAAATTTCTTAAAATTATTTATTTTTCAAATGGATTCTAATATTTATAGTTTATGTTCAGAATTTTTTGTAGTATCTTGACTTTGATATACTTGAAAATTATATATATTTTTTAATTCTGTGTATTTAAAATAGAATTATTATATATGTAATATATAATAAGTGAAATATAATTCTAATAATGGAAGTGCTATAGAATTATTTATTAATTTATAATTCATTAATTAGTTCATATTCAAAGATTTATTACAATACTTTAAATGTATTTAATTATTTATGTGCTTACTTGATGTTGTTAAACATATCACTAATTTGTAATTGTACTAATAATTTAGATTTAACTTTTTTTGTATTTTTTTTATTTTGTCTATATTCAAAACGGAAAATAAGAGTATTTTTTTTCCTTTAAGTCTAATTTATGAAGAACTATTGGAATAACTCATTTGACGAATTTCATTAGATTTCAAAACACAGAAGTTTCCCAGTCACAATTTTACCTTAAATTTTACAAACTAGTGAATATACAATAACCATGTCTAATGTTTGCATGCATATGCCCGATCTAATAAAGTTTGAAATAAAACGCATGGTGTTTATCCAGTTAAATTCTACTTTAAAGCATTGCATTTTATTATGCGGCGTATAGAGCAAAAAAAGTTACATTAATCTTTAAAAATTCCTACAAAAAATCAGTGTTTAATGCAATTTTATAGTGTACACCACAACATTCCACGAATATATTCAATCATTTCGTAGGAACTACTTATTTATTATTAATCCAGACAACCAGAATAAAACTTTACCATCGAGAAACATTACTCCATCCATTTTCTTTTAAGGAAATACATTTTCCTTCGAATTCGGGGAAAATGTGACGTCGAAATATATACATTCCCTCAATTTCGAGAGGCAATATGCTCCGAAAACTGTAAGCTTCACATCAAACAAATAATGTCGTTTAAAGCCTAAAGAACGCTTAACCTCAACTCTGTTCCCCCTGAAAGAACAAACATCTATTTCTTTTGGTAGGAATATATAACTTATTTCTTTCAGCTTCTTCAGGCTCCAGGATTTCCTTTTACAAAATTTATATCGAGAGAAGCTTTCTCCTGAGAGAGAGTATTTTGTTTCTTGCAGATTTCGATTTTCTTGGTGCACTGCTGACCGCTCTGACCTGTTGAAATTGGATTACTGCCTTATGGAAAGTAAGATTTAATTCCGACATCTTTTTTTCCTTAAGTAATGATGTACTTATTTAGTAATGCTGTGTTTCTAAGGACAGAAATTTTTGATTGTGTATAATTTATTTAGAAATTACTTATATTTTTTTCAGATATATTATAACATTTATTGTTTATTTTAAAAATCTTTTGTAGTCTCTGGATTACCAAGTATTTGAAAATTATATATAATTTCAATACAGTAAATTTAAAATAGAATTATTATACATATAATATAGTGTAATATATATAGTAAATTATATATAATTATGAATAGTACGAAGAATTATTTATTGATTTATAACTATTCAAAGATTTATTACAAGAGTTTAAATGTGTTTAATTATTTAATTGTGCATTAATATGTTATTTATTTGTAACTGCGCTAATTATTTAGATTTAATATTTTTTTAATAAATATTTTAAAATATTTTTTTTAAATTTTTATATTTATACTTTTTTAAAATACATCAAATCATTCTAAATGTATGAATAAATTATTAAAAATATGTAAGTAATTTTTAAATTCGGAGATGAAAGCATATTGTAAAAACTATATTTCTAGAAAGATTTTTAAAATTCAATTATTATATTCTTTTACAATTGCGAAGCAAGTAAATTTGGTATATAATTGTTGTCAAAATATTCAACATAAATTTATACAAAATGAATTAAGATAAAAACGATATTTGAAAACTTCTTATGTTTCTTTTTAATTCTCAAAATCTAAAATTTAATACTAAAACAATCTTTTAGTATTTAATGTATTCGATAATTTTAAATTTAATTTTTTATGAACAATTTTCACAATAGAAAATGAAAAATTCATATTTTTTAAACATTTAAAATATCTTTAAATATATTTATTTAATTAAAAAAATATATAATAAAGTTTCATAATTAAAATAAAAACCTTATAAGCTTATAGCTATACAATATTAAATTCATCATATATTCAACTATTATAAATTCAGTTTATATAAATGAAAGATTACAAGGAAAATTAAAAAAGTTATTTAATTACAATTATTGAAGTGCATTTTACAATAATTTGAATAATTCATTTCACTAATGTACCATTTAATGGATTTTTCAAAATTAGCTTCTTTAAAAATTTAAAAACATGTTTAATAATTACATTACATGAAAATATTTCAATTATTTTAAATTAAACAATTTTTATTTTAGCATGTTATATTTTTATTTTTTACTCAGTACTTTAGTACCTCAGTTTCCTTTCACCTTCGAACGATAACCTATGATTAATAATCCAATTAATATGTTACTGACATAGTCAGTCATTTTATATTCAAAGAACTATAAGATTAAGTTTTTTTATTAAATAATATGACAATTAATTTTGCATATTATCTTATTACGTTACAGCACTTTAAATACAATTACGAATGAAAATATTTGTCATTGTTTGATAAATTTATTTTGCAATATGTATGTGAAAGACTCCTCAAGTATTTGATCTTGCATGAAAAAATAAATAAAAAACTCCATCTTTTATGTGGTGTTAATTACTTTAATGTAATTAATACAAAAATATAAATATTATTTCCCTTACAAAGATTAAGTAAGAAGGGAAATTAAAAATATATTCATTTGCCCTAATAGGTTAATTAATTGTTAATTATAGATAATTAGGCTGTTTACAAATAGAAACAAAACAAATGAAAAATAATTTAAATAAACAAGTAATATAAAAATAAAATTTTAAAGTCAATTCCTATTTAAGGTCAACAAAGAAAATTTTATTTTAGTTACTTTTTATTAAATAGTTACAATTAATATAAATATGTATATACATATGCCAGAATCACAATATTAAGGTGGCAAAATAGAAAGCGAATTTCCTTGCAATTTTCCATTTTTCTATATACGGTGTTGGACTATTATTTTTGTTTGTTACTATTTATTTGCTTTCTAATTTTTTTTTCGTTTGTAATTTATGAAGCTTATGATGGTCTATAATTGCTCATTCTATCCATCTTTGTAATGCTTGTTATTGCAAGGAAACTTTTATTATTACTAATTGACCAAAATTAATTAATTAAATTAAATTAATGAATTAATATTTGAAAAAATGTATTAACATCAAGTGTCATCCACTACAAGTGTGAAAAAATGTATTTGAACTTGAGTGGATGAATAAAAAGTATTTTAATAACGATTGAAAATTTGAACAAGAATGAATACACATAGGGAGAGTGTGAACTAATAGTAGGAATTGAAAAATAGTATTATATAGTAATTATCAAATATAAATTTAAGAAAAAATACTTCAAAGTTCGTGCAGCAAACAATATTCTGTGGTTGTTTTTTTATATAGTAATATTTATATAAATTTAATATTTATAAGAATAGTATAGTAATATATGCAATTTAATATTTATAAGAATGGTATAGTAATATTTGTAAAGTAATTTAATACTTATAGTAATAGTAAAGTAATACTTATATAGTAATTTAATGTTTATAACAATAGTATAGTAATATTTGTTTAGCTTGTAACATTTGTAATTGTTAACCTCAAAATCTTATCCTTTCTCAATGCATCTGAATAAATAAATTAATAAAAGTTGAAGTCGCACATAGGAAAAATTTGAATTGGGTTCACTCGATAAAGTTTTGATTTCTGTTATGATAAATATAATTAAAGATTGAAAAATTCTTAATATATTGTTTACCTTTAAGTTAATAGATAATTAAAAAAATTATAAGCTTTAAATGTTTCTCTGTCTTAAATTAATGCGTATTAAATTTATATATAAAGTACGAAGTTGATAATTTTATATATATGAAATATATGACGATGATGTCATATATGAAATATATGACGATGATGTCATATATGAAATATATGACGATGTTTGTTAGCAAATAAAAATATTGTAATATTATTAATAACACGGTAATTTTTGAATGAAAAAAAATGTTCTATTAATTCGAAAATTATTTTGAAATTTTATCAACAAATTAGAAATTAAAAGCGAAAAATATTTTTGTAAAACAAATGTATTTTAGAATATCAGTGTCTAGAATATCTAGACAACCAGGTTTTCAGACTAGTATGTCTAGAAAACCAGGAATCTCTCACTGTACCTGAATACTATTTCACTACCTTATCCTTTTTGTTACATTTTGGAACATTCTGTAACAGTATTAAACCGGTGTTAAAATAAGTGAAGGAAATAATGAATTCTCTTTGATCTCCCAAAACTTAAAATTTACCGAAATGAAACCCGTGTTTCAAATCACCTGGAGGTAGAAAGGGAATTTAATAGTTCAGTCAGTCAAAACTTCATTGGGAATGTTTCGAATATTTTCTTGTGGGATTTATATTCCGACTGATTTTCATCTAGTTTCTCTGTAAGAAGTTGTATCATCATGTAGAATTTATAATATGTTTGTAACATTTTATGTTCTTATGCATTATTGGGAAATTTTTGAATTTGGTAAATTAACATCTCAGTCAGTCAATACTTATTGGAAATGTTTCAAATATTTTTCTCGTAGGATGTAAGTTCTAATTTAGTTTCTTTTATACGTTCAAAGTTTAATCTCCATGTAGAGATTTATAAGTTTGTAACATTTTATATTCTTATACATTGTTCACTACATTAGCAATAATCCCCATTAATCACTTCATAGAATCACCGATATACTCGTATATGTGTATGTGTAGTACTTTTTAAAACTCAAATTATTCAGAAAAAAATTTACTTTTTATTGGAGCTATTTAATAAAAGGATCTCTAAACTATAATAACAAAGCTTTTTGTATTATGTCAGCACTGATAACATTCTATTTTATATAATAACAATGCTTTGCAAATAATTTTGCTAAATTTCGATTATATAGGCCACTAAAACGAAATTTCCAAAGTTCTCCAAAACACCATGTGTAAAATTGGATCTGACAAACAAGTTTCATTTGTTTGAAACTCAAAGAATTGGTTTGTTACATTCTCAATTTTCGATTAATGTTCAATGGATACATGTGTGATTTCATTTTTTTTGAGTATTTACTGTTTTTCTACATTTACCAAGCAGGCTAATAGAAGAGTTTATTTATTTTACAAATGCTGAACATTGGCTCATAAGCCATTAGTTCAAGGGATCTCCAGTACTTTTTGACTCTACCCTCACAGTGAGAAAATGCATGACAATTAATTAATTATTCAAAAGTCATAGGCTGACTCGAGTCCCACAAAACACAATTTGGGAATCCACCACTCCAATTCTGCAGAGGTGGTCACGTAAACAGTCATGACCAATCAAACATCTAAATATAGCCATTTCTGTCTTTCTTGGAAAAATGGGAATAATTTCGCTTTTCCCCAGAATTCTCCATCTTTTATCTATAGCGCATTGAATCCTATCTAGTTTAAAAATTTCTTAAGAATCAGTTAACAAACAATTTAGTAGTATGAAATGAAAGCGGTCAATGAATGCGTTGCTCTATCAAAGTTACTTTCTTAGCCACTATCTCAGCTTTTCGTCGTCCATAATTCTACAGTGGGCTGGAATCCATTGGAAAGAAATTCTGTGTGCCAGTGTCTTAAACAAAGGCCTACGGTCCAAGATTCTTTGGGTACTATTTTGATTATTCAAAAGGGTTTGAAGGGAACTTTTGGAGTCAGGCAATATGACTGCTTTTATAAAGGAGTGGCTATGAATCGACAATTGTTGAATAGCCACAGCAATAGCTTCAATTTCGCCTAATAGAATAGTTATTCTATTTCAAGTGAATTTAAATGGAAGACTTCAAATGAACTGAATTACCCCAATTTAATAAACTCCCGTTTATTTCCCATTTCATTTTTAGATTACACTTTGCTGTAATGTCCTGACCTGTTACACGTATTGCAATGTTTCACAACACATAATTTCTCATAAGCTTTGAAAACTTAACACATTTTGGAAGTCATTAATGATCACAAATATATTCTATAAAAGTCTATTAGACTTTCGTAAAGTAAATAATATTACATTTTACAGGCATGCTAAATAACTATTCTATTTCGAATGAATTTAAATGGGGTAATTCAAATGAATTGAATTACCCCAATTAAACTCATATTTATTTTCCATTTTATTTACATGCTGATTCCTCTTTTATTTTCGATTACACCTTGCAACAACCTCCTAAGTGGTAAACCGGGAACCTCCTGGCTTGCTCCATGTAAAGCAATGTTTCACAACACATACTTTCTCATAGACATTCAAAGCATAACATATTTTGAAAACTTTCTGCTACCTTTTTTGGATATCATTAAGGATCCCCAAATATACTCTATTAAACTTTCATAACGTAAACAGTAGTTTCTGAAAAAGAAATAACAGTATCTAAAAATAAAACACCATATGCCATGTAGCATATTTAAATTGTAAAGAAACAGCGATGCTTGTTTTAACTCTGAACTCATGGTGAAACATAAAAGTGAGAAAACAGCTCATGTCAACAAATTTTTCCCGCCAGTGACAATCTCGAAGAATCTAAAGACGATTCACAATCCGCTTCATTTTCTTGAACAGTATCGAAACACTTCCCGAGTTAGTTTTCGATGAATTTTTTATGATGTCAGCGATAAGGTGTTTACTTTAATTCAATTCTCCAGCACTTGCGGCGTTTTTTGAGTTCGGCGTAAGTTATAGAATGCTGAAAGAATTCTCTTCTTGTTTTCTGTCACGAAAACGTGACTATAGGTTATCGAATAAAAGGGCGCTGAAAGCAGAAAGTGTACCCGGTGTTTCTTTTTTTTAATACAATCTTTTTTAAGTCTGTTTGTTCTTGGCAATAAAATTGATTTTCTCTTCCTTTAAGAAAAAAGGGCACTGTTCTGAAACCTTAAAGGTATCACGAAATAAAAATAATAAAAATTATATTTTAGGTTTAAAAAAGAAATCTTTCTGCAATAGCTGATGTGAGTTTAAGATAAGATTTGACAAAAAATAGTCTTTTCTTAAAAATGTATTGCTTCACTTCGAAGTCTTTTGTATAGATTCTATTAATTTAAGGATTTTATACGCTGAAAGTAATCTGAAAAAGTGACGAAAGAGAATATTAGAATTTCTGACTAAATATTCATAGATTCGATGGAAATTTAAAACTCCATTACTTTTATTATATATATATATTTCTTTTTATCAGACGAAGCATTATATGTCTTATATAATATGCAATCAGTTAAAATGGAAAAAAAGTATATTTCATGTATATGTACAGATGCTGCTTCTTAAATTAGAATAGACTTTAGAAATATTACTTTAGAAAATAGACTTTAGAACAGAATTGTCAGAGTAAAATTCCATAAAAAAAGTTGATTTAAACATTTAATCATCGTAAAACATTTTTTGAGTGAAAAATGCAATATTTATTCAAAATGCTGTACAGATTTATGCGGATACAAATGCAGTTTTTTTTTTTAGCTATAAAGTTTTTTTTTTGTCTGCCAGTACTTTAAATAACTAACTTATAAGATTAATAAATTTTCTTCCTAGAATACATTAGATAAGCAAAATAAAATAACTTATTAAAAATTTATTATAAATAATAACTCATGCGTTTTTATGTTATATATAAAGTAGTAATAAAAGTTTTTGTTATTTATTTTTTAAAAGTATTTTATGAAATACATAATTTTTAAAAGATACGTAAAAATAGAAAATATAAGCATAACATAAGTTAAAAACAGTATGCACGTTTAATTTTAGATTTCCTTTGAGTACTAAATAAGTAAAATTACTTATTAACTTTATTTTTAAATTAAAATCAGTAGGTTTGTTTTGAAATTAAATTTATAACTAACTGCGAAACAGAAAAATCACGCCTTAAAACTTAAAAACCATTATTATTTTTTTCTGTTATCTATTTTTCAGACTATAAATTTCTATTTTTAAAACTTCGATAAACACTTTATTGGGCGACTTCATGCTACGTACATAAATCTTGACTCCAGGAACCAATATGTTCTCAAAACTGCGGCGAGCTTTGCGTCACACCGGCAGTGTCACTTAAAGCCTTAAAAAGCTTAACTTCTCATTCAGTCTTTTTTTAGAAATAGACATCAATTCCACCTTTTTTTATTTGGTAAATAACAGTTTTTTTATGTATTTTAAATATTAGAACTCGTTTCTTATTTTCAACTGTTCATTTTTTTTACTTCTTTCTTCAGTATTTTATTATCGTCCTTAAAAAGAATTTCAATTCTATTACTAATTTTCATTAATAAAGAAATAAAATCGCTAAATTGTTTGAAACAATTCATGATGGTATAAATGAAAATAATAATATTAAATGGATAAATTTGTAATTTAATTTATTTTCTATTTGAATTTCTGCGTATTATAATTTAAATTTGTGAATTTTTCCATTCAAATTTATGAAGTTTCTTTTATCTTACACTTGGAAATCCAATTTGAGAGTCAACAAGCAAATAGAGTCATTGTGTTTTTTCAGGAATGGACACTAAAAATCGGTAAATTAATTGGTTTCAAAGATGAAGGAAGGATAGCTTGAATCATTTAATATTACTCCTGAGGCTGCTTAAAACCTGACGAAATTTCTCCTTTCTCCACTTTTAGACTCCACTTTTTTCTCCACTTTTAGCTAGTTCGCCCCATGGGTAATGTTATTACTAATACTACTACTGTACCACACCACATCACTATGCCTAGAGCTGCGTTGTCCCATGCAGTTTGGAAATGATGTGGATGAGAAGTCTGATTGGGCTCTGTGACGCTCTATGGCAGGGGTCAAACTTTGAGACTTGGGACCAGTACCAAGGGCCAAAGCCGTTTTAGTGGATTCTGAATCGCTACAAAATCCATTGCACTGATAACCCGCGGTTTCATTCGAAATTTAGCTTTTCCGTTCTGAGGGATTTTCAAGATAAAAACCATATGTTCGATTCAGGGTACACCAAACAGCTCCAGAGCGATAGCCACTCGGCCATCAGGACCCAAAGATGCTCACTAAAAATAATCTTAATTATTTGTTGGACTTGAACTCACATCCCTGAGATTATCCTAGCCATTAGCTTGCTCTGAGCAAGTAGTAAAATCGAGTTATTATCATTCTGTGGTAATGCTGAATCTTCAGATGGATGACACTGGCAGAAATTTCAAATCTACCTCGGTCATCAAATATCATACGGCTTTTAGTGGATTAATCGCTAAAAACATCCAACTGAAATTTGAATACCGAAAGGGTTTCCCAGTTCCAGAGCGATAGCCACTCAGGCCATCAGGCCCCAAAGATAAAAATAACCGTTCAACGTGGGACTCGAATACGTCCCCGAGGTTAATAGTCTAGTGCTCTGAGGTAGCCGGGAGACCCTTATTAATGTTGAATCTTCTATACATGGCAGAAATTTCAAATGACCTCAGATCAAATATCAATAATTAAAAAAAAAATAGCAAAAAGTAAAAGTTAGGGCCATATATGCGTACGGTCTTGATTCAGTGTTGTTTCAGGATGGAACTGAATTATTTCTTTAAATAATTCAGAGGCGTTTAGCTATCATACTTATTAAAATTTGCTAAGAAAGCACTTCACAACTGCAACATATAGCACACAAAACAAAATTATATAACAAGTATTTACAAAATCATTTTAAAAGCCGTTCTTTTTGAAAGTCTTCTTGGAACCTTCACTCGACCCTCCATACACTCCCTTTCTCTTTCTCCCTCTCCCATTAACGGTTCCAGAGTCTCAACCTAAAAAAAGAAGTGCGCAAAGTCCAAAGCCTAAAGGGTCAACCCATCCTTGAAAGAAAATATATTAACTTTCAGATCAAAGTTATACCTTTTTTGTGGAAATGCATGGTGGATCCTTACTAACAACATATTTCTATAGCGAAATTAGTTGTTCTATAGAAGAATAGAAGTTAGTCGTTACATTTATATTGAACTTTTCTAACTAGACAGTGATATCATGTGTTTACTCTGGTTTCAAGTAATCATAATTTGGCAACATTTTTGAGTTTCATTAATGTTTTATGCAATAAAATGTACCAAAGTTTAATAATATATTATCACAAATCAAACTTTATAAGAAATACTAAAAAGATAAAATAATAAAACAAAGCATGTTAGCCTAAAAACATCTATTCCTATACAATATAATACAACTTTTTTTTTATTCCTGCTTTTGAAAAGTTTCAATGCGCATAATAATAATGCAGGATAATATTAGTTATTTTAATAACAGTAAGGATCTACCATGCATTCACACAAAAAGCTATAACTTTGAACTCAAAGTTAATAGATCTTTCTTTAAAGAACGGGTTGACCCTTACGTTAGGCTTTGGACTTTGCACTTTTTTTTTTTTTTCGGCTGTTACACTTTGAAACCGTTAATGGGAGAGGGAAAAGAAAAAAGAGAGTGCGCAGAGTCGAGTGAAGAGTTCGAGTAGTACAGATGGTACAAACGACCCTGAAAAGAACATGCTTTTAAGAGGATTTTGTAAATATTTGTTGTATAATTATGCTATGTATGTTATGTGTTGCAGTTGTGTAATGCTGTCTTTGCAATTTTAATAAATATGGCAGAGAAACATCGCTTTTTTATTTTGAGAAATAATGGACTTTGTATCCACATTTGTATACAATTCAGTTTGTATACAACACTGAATCACGACCATACGCATATCAGGTCCTAACTTTTACTCTGTATCTCAGAGTTACAAATAAATCCATAAAAATTCGGCCCAAAATCTCCATTAAATTTAATATTAATAAAGAAGTTTGTCAAAAAAATCTTATCAATATCAATTATTAATCAATATACAATGCATTCAGAATTTTAAATTAGAATGTTGTCTTTAGTAATTCGATGTATATATTTATTTTAATAGTTATTTTTAATTTTAAAAATTACTCGTGTAAAAATTAAATAATTTGAAAAAGGGAGTCATTCTATAAAACTACAAGAAATAAACAAATCTGATGAATAGAGTTTAAACTCTACACAAAATATCATTCTTTCATTTGATCTTTAATACATTTTTATAAAATTTCTTCTTAAAAAAAAACTAATTGTCTTCCAAAAATAAACTCCAGTTAAATATCTCTCGAGCACAACAGCACCTCATCATTTTTAAAAATCTTTCATCGTCTTATCTCTCCTCTCAAAAACTGCTTTCACCTAATTAATTACTCCAAAAACAAATTTCTTGTGACTTCAGCACCCTCTAAACAGATAATCCCCGCCGGAGATCAAGGGGCATCTCTTTTTTTCTCCTGCCTTTTAACCGAGGAGATAAGGTGGAAGCACTCGTGCCTTATTGTTACGAGCTAGCATTAGCCGACCTCCTTAATGATGCATTAGAATAACAGAGAGCACTTCTCTTCTTTGTCTGGCTGAATCTCTTTGCAGGGCGACTTTCGTGGTCTGAGATCACGCAACCTCTCTCCAGTGACGCATGGAAAAAGAAAAGACTAGTAGAAGAAAATGCCCGTCGGCTTTACCTGCATGGCCACTTCCAGAGAAATGTTTGATATGTATGTTTTTCTATTCAGCTTTTGGCAATTGCTTTTGTGCAGACGACTGTGCAGTTGCTAGTAGACCAAACTATAAAAAGACCGATTTAGTTTCTTGTGGGGTAAAATGGATTAGGAAAGGAAAGCGGAAGCCATTGTATTTGTCGAAGTGTTTTCAGCGAGTTATTGGATTACCGGATTATTTCTGTAGAAGAATATAATACTGCATAAACTTCTGGGAAATATATTTAACAATAATAAGTCTCTTTATTATTATTTCAGTTATATTTATCACAACTATTTATAAAACTTTATTACTCTAAAATATTATTTGCAAAAAGCCCAAATTCACTGCAGGATTAGTCGTCGTATCTTCTAACAGAAATATCCGTAATTATTGCAACATTTTAAATATATATATAACAGATTAAAAATTCGTGATTTACAGATTTTCGACAATAAATGAGCAAATGCTGGGAAATTATCATTGGAAGTGCGTATAAATGTATATTGTCCATATAAAGTATACATAGAAAAATATAGTTTGTCTTCTGTCAGGAATTGTTTGTAGTATGCAACTTAATGCACAAACTTAAATTTAAGGAAAACACTTATAAAAAAACAAAGCATAAAAACATCAAAATAAAACAAAGCATGTTAGCATAAAAACATCTATTTCTATACAGTGTAATACAACTTTTTTTTTTATCCATATTTTTGAAAAGTTTCAATGCACATAATAATAATACAGGACAATATTAGTTACTTTAATAACAGTAAGGATCTACCATGCATTTCCACAAAACTCAAAGTTAAGAGATCTTTCTTTAAAGAACAGGTTGCCCGTTACGTTAGGCTTTGGACTTAAACATGTTTTTTTGGGCTGTTACACTTTGGAACCGATAATAGGAGAGGAAGAAAGAAAAAGAGAGGTGCAGAGTTGAGTAAAAAGTTCCAAGCAGTACGGAAGGTACAAAGACTCTTAAACGGATACATTTTTAAGATGATTTGTAAATATTTTTATATAATTTTGTTTTGTGTGTTATATGTTGTAGTTGTGCAGTGCTGTCTTGCAACTTTTAATAAATATGACAGCTAATATCTGTTATATTATTTAAAGAAATAATTCAGTTCTGAACAAGACCCACATTTAACACTGAATCAAGACCGTACGCATATCCAGCCATAACTTTTACTATAACATAAATTATAGATTATAATTAATATAATATTTAATTTGTTATTAGAAAATAATCACTTTTAATTCTTTTCCTGAAACAAAATTTTTATAACAGATATAAATAATCTACTTAGCTTGAAAATGATCCAGAAAAAAAAAAAAAATATGATGCCAAATATTATAATCAACTATTATAAGAAAAAAGATAGGAAGCTATATGCAGTGTAGTATTGTCTTCTTTATTGACGCACCAGCCCATGGTGGACAAAGGCCATCTACCTTCTTGCAGATTTCAAGACAGATGTTTTCTGTTTTACAGGGTAGGGTTGTCAGCCGTACGCCACTACGCCCAACAGTCAAATTAGACAGGGACCTGCGGTTTAAAGTAGATTTCGAACCACTACAAACATTCAGCCGGGACTCAAACTGGAAACCGATGGCATCGAGGGAGCGTTAGTCACTCGAACATAATATTGTATATTATTAAATAAATAATATTATAATATTTTTTTTTTCTAATAAAGCTAAATAAATAATATTTATTATTATATAAATAGGGTTATAATATTTTAATAATATTTTTATATAAATAATATTATAATATTTTTAGTAACAATATTATAATATTTTAAATAATATTGTATATTATTATATAATATAATATTACATAATAATAAAATTATTATATACCATATTAACATATTTTAAAAATATTGAATTATATATAAATAATATTATTTTATTTTAAAAAATATTGTATATTATTATATAAATATATTATAATATTTTAAATAATAGTATATTATTACATAAATAATAAATATTTTAAATAATAATGTTTATTATTTTATACATGTTGTATAAAAATTTCAACAGCCATAAGAATATCCCAATATAATATTAAACTAATATTGTACTTCAATTTTAATATAAAACTGTTAATTATAGTTAATTTAGATTCTGAGAAAGTTGTTTATGATCAGAAAATAATCAGATTTTAGTCTTTTCTTGAAAGATAATTTTTTTATATAAATACTTTACATAGGATGTAAAAACTTGAGAAAGAATAATTCATTTAATTGCATATTAATTGAATCGTGATAACTAACATTATAATAAATTATCATTCTCCTTGTCTTATTATCATAAAGGCTTCAGGAACTGTCTTGATCATTGAATGACGCTAATTATTTTCTAGAGCTACTCAGGGAACCTTATCATCTTCTTTTAAAAACATCAAGTTAAGTAGTTGCCCAGGCTGAACCTAAAGCAACTTTGTTAGGAGTATTCTTTGTATTTCTAAGCAAAGAAGGGTTAAGTTGCTCTTGATTTGTGCTTGTGTTGCGAAAATTGATTTTGTTCATAAATAAACGTGGATGCTTTCCAGCAAAATATTTTATTACAAATAGTATAATTAATAAATGAATTTTCAATTATATAGTATAATTGAAAAGCATAAAATATATTTCAAAAACTGTGTTTTTTATTGTTTGTAACTTATAAAAACAATAGACAGAGTTTTTTAGTGATTAATAAAACTTACAACTAATTCAAAGCGAATCTATGAAAATAATTAACGAATCTATGAATCTATCTAAAATAACCCATTTAAAGATATTTAAAGGTTAAAAATTTGTATCATTCCTAAAATTTATTAAAGTAATTTAGTTTAAGTACAGTTTTTTTATCATACTAAAGCAATTAAAATTTTTTTAACGTGATAATAAATATTATGTGTAAATTGTAGAATTAGCTTATTAAATTATTTATAAAAAGCACTCAAATATACACATCCTGAATTACATTCAAAAGTTTTAATTTCAGCCTGATATAGGTATTGTAAATTGTGCAATACATTTTTTTTCATTAAAAGTTAAACATTAAATTTTTACATTAAACTTAACAAATAATACTCAAGTGTAAAATACTTTTAGATTTCATTAGCATTTATTCATAAACTTATGAATGCAAAATTTATTCATACGCTATAAAATGTAAACAACACACACACACATATATATATGTGTGTGTGTGTAATATTTTAATAGATAAAATAATATTTTTAAAAACGATTAGATATGCATGAGCTATTTAAGAAATCTATTGTACTATACAATTTTGTATATTTTTCTGCAAATTATTATCTTAATATTCATTGTAAACTTCAAAATTTTTCATCTTTTAAATAATTTAAAATATATTTCCATTCACAATATTTAAACAAAGAATTAATTTTTCTACAGTTTGAAATGATAATTAATATTTATGTTTCCTATAACAATATATATTATTGCCTATTTTGATATTAAAGTATTTTGTAATTTCAAATAATTTTTAAATTTTCAAAATAAAATAACTAAAATGAAATCAGGAAATAAAGAATATAAAAGTAAAAATATAGTATTTTTAGTGGGGCAATATTATAAAAATTATGTTTTTGGGTCCATGTTACATGGGGATGCTTTAGTTTTCGTTTAAATCAAGTTATATCTGACATATTACCATTAAATCATGTGTGGATAAATAAAATTTTTAATAGGAGAATTTTAAAAAGTAAATAGTTTTTATTTATAATATGCTTACAAAATGTTTAAATAAATTTTCTAATCGGTAAACCTAATCAGTGAGTTAACTGGTTAAAAATAATATTAATAATTAAATTCATATGTTAGGATCCTAATGATATAACAGATATATGTAGAACAAATGAAGGATATTGAAAAATCCTTCAATATACAGGTGCAGTTGGAAAATTCTCTTCCAATGTTCTACACCAATTCCCTTCAACTTTTTACAACGCATACCTTAAAATATATTTACAACAAATTGCACACCTTGTTTGAAAATCGAACCCTATTACACTTTTTGAAAAATTGAAAAGTTCTCTTCCAACAAAATTAACAAACAAATTAATTTTTACTCTTAATTATTACCTGAAACCTAAACATCCAATAATATTTGAAAAAATATTTACTTAAGCATGAATAAATAAGTTGAAAATAATGTAATAAATACAATTTAAATCCTATAATACATATGTTCTTTACAGCACACATATCAAAATACATTTACAACAAATTGCACACCTTGCATAAAAATAATACACTTTTTCATATGGTTTCTAAAAGTAGATCTCACGCATGATAAACCCAAAAAATTTTAACTTACGTTTTCATTTTATAAACTCAATTTTTGAAGTATTTTTATTGAAAAGAAAATTTTAGGAAATCATTTCTACTGAGAATTGCTTATCTTTATTAATAGTTATTTTAAAAAGATAATATAGTATCTATATTATCTTTTTTTAAAAAATTGCATATTAAAGGAAGAATGATGTAATTAATGAAAACCCTGAAAGATTCTTAAAGATAAATGAACATTTTAGTAGTCATAATTTCTGTACAGAATGATTCTAAAAATATAATCTTCCACGAAAACAAAATTTAAACATTTCTTCAAAAACAGAAAAGGTGCTTATCTTTTATTGAAACACTACCATCAGCTTCATTAAATAGTTTTTATGCAAATATTTCTTATTTTCAATTAAGAGAAACATTTTACGTTGAAGTTCTACTAATCATGTTCTTAAAAGTTTTTTAAAAATGCTGCTTGAAGAACTTTAAAAGTAGTCTTATTAAGCTAACAACTTCTAAAATATCGTAAAGAAATCCTACATATATCTTAAGGGTGAGTGAATGTCGAAATGATAACGTTTTCATTTGAAATTTCTTAGCATATTATGCATTTTTTCTTTTACCTAAATAAATTATGATGTTTCTATAATTGATAAAACTGTTAAAGTCGCTTTGTATTTTATTTGCATTTTGTTTTAAAACAATGAAAAAAGTTCCTTATTTCCACAATTTCAATTATTTAACTCAAATTCTCCATCTAAATTATCAATTATTTTTAAAAACAATTTCTAGCGTAGAATTTTAAATCACATTTATAGAAATGTTTTCAAAAATTATTTTCTGCTTTTTGGACTATTTTTTGTTTAATTTTCACAAAAAATACATTTTTTTTTTCCTAAAAGTAAAAAGCTTACAATCATAATCCTTAATCATACAATATGCGCAAGATTACAGTGCATCACACAGAGCTTATAACTTTAAGTGAGATGTTTTTAGTTTTAGATAAGAGTAGCAAATGGTATATTTAGCCTATTTAAAGTATTTATGGGCTTAATTTTGTTAGACAGTTATATTTATTTAATGCATAATATATCACAGTTCATATGCATAAAAACTAAATTCTTGTCATATAAAACACTTATTAGACATATTTTGGTCTATGGCTCTGAAACATGAACTTTTTGCAAGATCTGGTGAGGCCCATTTGAGATTATTCTTTGAGATATTAGGGAAAGTGATTGTTGGAGAAGGTGATACAACACAGAAATTGATAAATGCTATAAAAATCCAGATATTATAAAATTTAATAAGATCAATAGATTAAACTGGGCTGCTCATGTATTTAGAATAAGTGATTTAAATCCTGTAAAAAGGCTCGATTTGGCGAATCCACAGTGACAAAAGGGAAGAGAACAACCCAAGGTGCGATGGATAGACGCAGTTGAAAAGAATTTGCTGTACAGAAGGTTAAGAATTGGAGGAAATCTCTTCAAAGGAAAGCTTTGGCCCACCATGAGCTGTCATACTATAGATGATTTTTATGAATAAAATTTTTTACCCACGATAAAATTTCTTTATACTACTGTGCCCAAAAAGTAAAACAATTTTTTTTTTTCAAAAACTCTTTATTTATTTTTCCAAATTTATTTCATTCAGTAATACCCTCCGGTCACAACGTACTTAAGTAAACTTTTTTTCCAATCTCAATACATGCTAAAAACTCATCGGCAGGGATGGCTTTCAAAGCTTGTTCAAAGTTGAATCTCTTCAATCGACATAAAACGGTGTCCCCGGAGTGGTCTTTTGAGTTTAGAGAATAGCCAGAAGTCGTATGATGTGAATACGGAGGTTGTCGAACGATATAGGTTTCATTTTTGTCGAAAAAGTCACGAAGAATCAATGCAGTGTGAGCTAGCAAATTCAGTGTTTTCGGTACCAATCGAGATTTGACGCATTTGAGGCCAAAAATGGAATTGATCGATTCTTTTGAAATTCCAACATCATCGGCAAGTTCTCTAATTGTAAATCGACGGTTTGCCAGCACCAAATCTTTAATTGTTTGGACTTGAGCTTCATCGGTTGACAATGATGGTCGACCAGAGGGCTCTACGTCTTCAATGTGTTCTCTGCCTTCTTTGAACTGTTTATACAACATCTAATCAATTCTTTCCGATATAAGAGTGCTCTTAGAATGCCTTCTGCAACTTTTTATACGATTCCGCAAACAAATGTAATGCAAGTTCTTTGCTCAATTTGTTCGAACAATCGCGGAATCGGTGTTAGCGTCTCACAAAGCCATGCGTAACTGAAACACTAATGAATATTTGACGTGAAATTTCACACAGATGACAAGGACATTGCCAGAAACCTAAAAGAAAAAAAAATAGAAACTCCATGATTCCGGGAATTTTAAATCGAAAATTGGTCTTACTGTTTGGACACAGTAGTATTCATGTAAACAAAATCGCAAGACAAAACGCTTTTAAATGCATCGAGAAAATCACCAGAAGGTGTAATGTCCCGAGCATAGATTTTCACTCAGTAAATTACAATCCGTATTGCATTGTGCTTTACTTGTTAGACAAATGTATCGGAGAATTTAAAGAATAAATAATAAAATAAAGAATAATAATTTCATGAATAAAGAAAAATATTCCAAATAAAAGAGTAAAAAATTATTCTTAGGGCCAAATGCTGTATACTTAAAATATAAATGAAAGAAAAAAATTGTTTCAGATTCAAATTTTTGAAAATTTAGATTAATTCAAGTCATATACGAGTTAAAAAGTATGAAAACATTATTTTGACAGAATGATGTCTAAAGTGTCATATTAATACTTCAAACATATATAGCATTAAACTTTATAGCATTTATAGCAATACCATATTTATACTTCAAACTATAATATTATATTGTTAACAGCATGTTGCATTTATAAATAAAATTACTTTTAATACGTTACGAAAAACTTCAAAAGAAACATATTTTTTTTGTATACTTTATGCAAATTTTCCATAGAGTCTTATTAAAATTTATACAAATTGTATACATTTTCAACACCTAAACACAGGTAAACACTTCCCTATTGAAATTTTTCTTTAACCTTTTTCAAAAATACATTTTTGATTTCCTGCCTCAGTGATCTCCGGTGTATACAACGTCAAAATATATATATTTCCTCAGTTTCCAAAACCAATATGTTTCAAAATTGTAAGCTACGCATCAAATAAATAGTGTCTTTCAGAACCATAACAACGTTTAACCTCTCTCACTCCCTTTCTCTCTCTATTTCAGGAAAAAGCAAACAACAATTTCTTTTCGTATTAGTACAAAACTCCAGCTCACGGTGAAACTTTTTCTCAGGGTTCTGGAGCGTCCGGGATTTCCTCTTGCAATATTTATTTCGGGAAAAGGTTTTCCCGGACGTTTATGCTCTCAGTCAGGGAAAGGTATTCTCTTCTTTTTTTTTTATCTTGTAGTAGTTCTTGAATTTCCGGTCTACCGTTATCTTAGCCCCCTCAAAAGGGTTTGTAGTCTTCTGGAAAATAAGATTTAAATCTTTCATGCTTTTCCCCTTAAGTGATGAAATGATTAAAGGATGTCATGAAATTTAAAGGAAATAATCTTTCTTGAACAAGATTTATGAGTCGTTAAAATGTGGCTGCTGACATTGAGGT
>BPLR01019983.1:0-32075 GCA_021605095.1 Caerostris extrusa
TACTTAAATTTGAGATCGCTAAGAAAAAAAAGATGTTTAGGAAAAAAAAAAAAAAAAAACTTGAAGTGTATATGTAAATAATATTTACATATATAATGAGATTCTAATAATACTAGTTTCATTAGATAAAACAATATATAATGAGATGAGATTATAATAATACTAATTTTATTAGGCAAAATTAAACTTACAGGAGATGAATTTTTCTCATAGGTACTATGAAGAACTGATTGAGGTGATTTTGATCTGAAAGAATTATCTGGTTGAATAAAGAATTCATTATAAGGATCTTCAACATTACCATTCATCATCCAACAAAACACTTGTCTGTACATAACAGTATGACAATGTTGCAATATCTAAATATAAAACAAAATAATTGAAAATCTTACTAATTATTAATAAAAATGCACAGTTTTTAATAATTCAAAAACAAATATCTTTTGTTATATATATGTATGCAGATTAATGTGAAATACTTAAGTAGTTGTAGCAAAAAAGAATTTCTACAGAGACAACATATAATTTTTTTATATAATATATACATTTGAAAAATTCAAACATTAATATTTTATTACTTAAGAAAAACCACAGAATTATATGTATAATAGTTGTTTTCATATCTAATTAAAAACAGTAGTAATTATAAGAATAATGAAACAAACCTGGAGAAGGAAATATTCATTTAAAAATTACTTATTTATTTTGGTAAAATAATTATAATTAATAGTACATTTTCAGTTAATGACACAGAACACTTAGAGTATGTTGGTAGCAAATTTAGCACTAAATGGAATTGATGTAACTAGAGATAATTATAGCAATCAGTTTTTAAGCATATATGTAATATAGGAAATTAAAAAAGAATGCAAAGTTAAAAAATAATAAAAATACAAAATGTCACTAAAAGATAACACATACAAATACTGAAAAAAGAATAATAATGAAAATTTAAAATGATTTTCTGGTGAATATTTGCTGTAGTGGTAGAATATAATCAATGTAGCATTTCCTGTAAGTAAACAAACTTTCAGTGACTTCCACAAATTTATTTCAAAAACTGTTTTTCAAACTAATATTAATATATAATTCAATTCTACATAGTTTAGAGGGAAATTTTGCTATGATGATGACCTTTTCTTAATTTTTTCCTCTATTTGGTAACAGCTAAATTTAAAATATTTCGAACAGAATCTATAATTATCAAAGCATCACAATAAAAAGAAGTAATAAAGAAATAAATGTCTGAGAAAATTGACTCCTGTTGTAAAATTCTATGATCAGTTTAGCTTTTACAGTATGTATATACTCTCTCTCTCTCTATATATATATACACACACAACATTTTTTTAAAAAAAACCTGTCAAAAACATTTGTGTGCCTCTATATTTTGTAATTTACATACAATTAGTAAGCTTCTGACATCCAGTTCACTTTAAAATACTTATGTTCCAAGTCTTTTTTTCTCGTTTTGTTGATAGGCAGCTACATTAGACAAGGTTTTTATCATTATCATGGCTTAAAAGAGAGATTAATTCATTTAGGCTCCACTATAAATTTTAGGAAAAAGGTAAAAATATATATTTGACTCCTAATTGAGGATAGTAAGAACTTCGTGATGCTACAATAAACCAAAAATAGCATACAATATTTTTGAAAATGCTCAAATGAATCTGGGTGATATTAATAATTATATAAAAAAGATATACTTATTCATTGCAACTTCAACATTTAAAAATCCAGAGCTGGAATGGTTAAACAAAAGTTCTACAAATCCTGCATCCATGAATCTAGGGAAAATATTTTTAATATGTGATGCATAAAAAGTATGGATAATTATTAATATGACTAACTAAAGAGAATATTTTTTTAAAAGATTACATAATTTGGGTAATTTATATCTTTAAATTTCTCTCACTTATTACTCATACCATTAAAGAAACAATACAAATTATTTTGAATATGTACACATTTAAAAAAAAGGGCAGGAACATAAATAACTGATATTAAAACTAATAAATATTTTCTACTTGATCATAATGAAACTTCAGTTTTTGATAAACTTATGCAAGCTATTTAAATGAAATTTTTAATGAATTAATTTGAACTTTAAAAATAAATTTAAAATCATAAAATAAAGTAAAACTAAATTAAGAACTGACAAAAATTAATGCTTGTATTAATAATTAAATTAAAAATATTCATTCAAGAATTTCAAAATGTGAATTTTATATTATCAATTTTCTGTTCCTTCTTAAGCACTAGTCTCATACAGAAAAGCATTATCAAATGTATTGAAAAAAAAGCACAACACAATTAATATTAAATTTAAAATTTAAGAACAAGAATGAAAAAATGAATCTTACATTTTCCTTTTCTATTTTGCAGACAATATCAAACAAAATTTGAAGCACCATTTTGTACTAAAAAAAAATAATAAAATTGAAAAATAAAGTACAATTCATCTAAAAAGCAACACACACAAACATATTCAATAATAATAAACTTATGCAAAAATTTTCCTAAGTCAACAAAATTGCTGCAATTTTAACATCCAATAATGAAAGCAAAAAAATTGATTGCACTAATTTCTCAAACAATTAGCATATTTTTGAAGTACACTTAAAAATAATCACCATTACAAAATTGTATAAAAACAAGCTTCATTAAAAAATATTGATTTACAAAAGAAAGAGAATATGACATCTAAGAATATATGTCAATGAATTTTTATATATTCTTTATATTATTATATAAGATAACTCAGTAAGCAAACAAAATGCATTTTAATTAATGGGATAAAAAAAAATTATATTTTTTTAATTACTGAAAATAAGGACAACTACAAATCTAAATAAATTGACAAAAAAAATTTTCTTCTTTTATAGGTGACATGCAAATTTATTGATTATTGGAAGGTTGTTACAGAACTAAAATAACTTCTAACGTGAAAGGCAAATATTAAAGTAAAATATTGACAGGAAAGAATTACATATATTTTTTTACTTTTTATTTTAAAAATTATATACAATTATTAAATCATCTTTAATACATATTCTATCCTACAACAAACATGATAATTGAATTAAATACTATTACTAGGAATAAAAAAGATATTAGATAAGTAAAAAACACATAAGTGCATTAAATTTTACTTTCATAATTTTTTAACAGTAATTAAATTATTATAAAAACATCAATATCAGATTTAAAAAAAAAAGCTAAAAATATGTATTATTTAAGAATTATGGGTGTAATTGTAAAAATGCTATATAAGATATAAAAAATTTTGACTACATAATAATTTTTACATTTCTATATTTGGATTTATTTATCAAATCAAAATTTAAAAAGGAAATCTGGAAAACATATCTTTATTCTTTTCAGAATTTCTATTTATATCATACTTGACAGAATAAGCAATTAGATTTCAATTATTTTTTCCTATCTTTATAACAAAATTTTTTAAAAATGCACTAAGAGGAAAAAAAAAAATTTACCTTTTCTAATTTTAAAAAATGTGTAAGAGGAAGAAAAGCATCTTTCAGTATCTCCTGCTCTATTTGAACCAATTCTTGCTGATATTCATCAAGTATTACTTCTAGACCATGACAAAATGACTGCAAGTATAAACCATGAATTTCATCTGGCAAAATAGAATTTAAACGAAATATACAATCAAAGTAAATTTTATTACAAATAATCATATTTTTAACGTAAGCTATTTAATCTATTGTAATGAACTAATTAATTTTTATAAAATCATTTATATTTTTTTCTCAGCGGAATATCTCTTAAAGTAAAAAAATATATAAACCATTATTTCTATCAATATTAAGTGAAGTGAATAAGTTTTTAAAAACCCCCAGAATATTTTTTAAAACGTTTTAAACAAAATATTAATAAAAATTGCTAATTGTTTCAGAACTATCTTTACACATTACTGCAAAATTCTCTCTTTAGTTGCCAAAATTTTATTATTGGACTTTCAATAACAGTTTTTATATTTCTTTTTAAATAGATATCATTAAGAAAATAATCATAAAAAAAATTAAAGATTGGCAAAGTTTTGATATTCAAGAATTTCATTTTACAATTATGACAAATTTATTACTAATCAAATTGAAGTAGAGAATTAAAATATTTACCTTCAATACTAATTGGAGGATATTTATGTTTTTTTAAGAATTCATTTAAGAACTTGTATTTTGTTCCTAAAAATAATAATCTTTCTAAAATTTCTTTTTCACCTGGATGTAAATTTGGTATGCAAGATGAAATCTGTAACAAAAAAATTAAAATTATTATTACAGAGAATTAAATTTTTTCAGTAACTTATTAAAATACAAATTAATTTTTATTTTTGCTCTCTTAACCCATATTTAACTTAAAAATTATAAAAAGAACAATTCTAAAATGCCAAATCAAAATAAAAAATATGCACAATAAACATGAAAAAAAATTTATCAAGAAATTAAAAAGGAAGACAATTATATTATCATAAGAATAGCTTTATGAAGAATATCTCTCCTATATATACAGTTGAATATCAATCCACCATTTTTCTTGCATTCCTTAATTTAATTTGATCACCCTGGTGCACTTTGCTATTAAAAAACAACTTAAATAAAATTTGCTCAAATTATTCCCCTAAAAGACATTTCTCATATTGATCATTCAAAATTTTGTATACCTTGAGAAAAAAACAGTTTAGTACAGCAATTCTAAACTTTAAAACCCCTGCTGAAAGTTATTCTATATGTGTTTTTGAATCCTCTGGTGGCTTTAGTTGTAATCATTGTTTTTACAATTGAAGAGACTCAAGGCAATTTTAATAACATGTATAAACATCTTGTATTGACAGTCAAGTTGTCTTGTGGGAGATTTATAAATTTTTCCATACAATACCAAAAGCAAAATAGTTACTGCAAATGTATATGAGAAACATAATTAAAAGAAAAGGTAGACATTGCTGATGATGACAATACCAGGATGGCCCCAATGTTTCAACTTTTTTCCTAAGTGCCCAAAAAGCAGAGCTTTTGTAAGTTGCCTAAAGCTGACTTGAAACTGAAATTTTTTTTTTTTTAATGAATTACTGAAAAATAAATAATTTAAAATAAAAAAAAAAAGTTGCTTGGTTTTAAAAAAAAAAAACTGCCATGTTCAAACCAAACCAAAAAATTACTTAATATTTTTAAATAAATAAATCTTAGATTTTATTTTTATGTAACTTAATAAGAACTTTTTTTATTCATTATATTTTTTTTTCTGTGTGTATCTATAATATCAATATGTATGTCTTAGGTTAGTAATACTTAATAATTGAAATTCCATGATACACATTCGCAGATATTTTCTATATCCATACTTTTGAATGTCCCATTAAGAGATTGGTCAAGAACTTCTATAGACCAAGAGATCTAAAGCAACTTCAAAGCTTCATTTCAATAACTTTGTATTACTAACAAAAATTAGAAAAAATCATTTTTAAGAATTTTGTTTTAATTTCAAAGCAGCTTAAAATATATATTATTAACAAAAAAAAAAAAAAAAAAAAAAAGTTAAACTAAAAAACAATAAGAGAAGAAAATAAATAGAGCAAATTATTAGTTTCAAATAATTGAAGTGAACATTAAAAAGTAAATAATAGTTTATTCAAAAATTCATTTAGAACAAGCTTCAATAAAATGTAGTGAATTAATTCAATATTCCACCCATTTTAATTATAGTATATAATGAATGAGCTTAGCAATGAAGTAAGAGGAAAAAAAAGGAGTTTCTGTGATACATGAATGGAAAGAAAAAGTAATTATTAAAAAAATGATTAAAATATAGAATAATAATATAAAACTACATGAAAATCACCAAGATCATAAAAATATAGTACTGATTTTTTTTTTTTTTTAGATTTGTAACATTAAAAATTAAAAAAGTAGAACATTAAAAATGTTGTGAAAGCAAGCATGGCTTGGTATTGGTATATCTTTAAATTTATCAAGACCTAAAAATTTTATTATAAGGACCTTTAATTTTCTTTTTACCATTAGCAGAATGACAGGAAAAATTCATGCAAGGTCATTAAAGTTTAATCTTGAATTCAAATCAAACATTGTGGTTTATCGCATTATGATTGACATTTTTACTCAAAATAAGAATATTATCAGATTTATTAAGATGACCATATTAATGAACTTTATATTACATACATAATTTTCACACAATATCCAAATATGAAAAAAAAATCTATACTTTATTGAAATAACTTATTTTTTTATATACATTAACAGAACAAAATATTAGAATTCTCTTGCAGTCCTTTAGATTTCATAATAAAAAAAAAAAAAAGCTTGATTCAACTGTCAATTTCTTTTATAAAAACTTAAAAATATATTTGTAAAATACACATTTCAAAAGCTTACAGATTTAAATAAATAAATGAAAATTTTACTATATTTTCCCAATTTTCATTTAAACACAAAAAAATAAATAAAAGAAGTAGTATATTACTTTATTTTAAACTTTAAAATATACTAAAATCTTTTGATATATAGTAATACTACTATTTTGATATATAGTATCAATAACTTCAAAAAACAACAGTATATAAAAATATGAATATATATATATATGTATGTAACTATATAAATTATAACCTTTATCCCTTCAGAAGAATCAAAAGATTCCCCAGGAACGCCATTTAAAGCCCACAGAAGTTCTTGAAACATACTGAAACTGTTAATAAAGAAATCATAAATATAAGTTAGAAAAGAAAAGCAAAACTAATGGCAATAAATTATTAATAAATGAAATATGACATAAAAATATCGATGAATAAATTTATTTTCTGAATCATTTTACATTTACATATTTAAAATATAAAAATGAAGAGTTAAAATTTATATTTCAGTGTTCAAATGGCATTATCTTCTAAAAAAATCTTAAATTTAATTTTTAAAAAATAACGATTTTTAAAAAAAAACTAAGTTGTCTGATTTCTATCATAATAATTATGTGAAGATAAAAGAAAATTTTTAAGTCACAAAACATAAAATTGTTAATAACATATTTTTTAAAAATCTTATGTAAGAAAATTTATATATCTTGAGGATAAAACTCTTTCGTTTTTGTTATTTAGGATGACCATATTAATGAACTTTACATTACAAAATAATTAAATAACTGATTGTTTTTAATTAGTTATACAATAAACATAATATTTATTAACTCCCTATTTTTTTAATACATAATCTTAAATTAAAATGAGTTTGAATTGATCATTTTCAAATTGTAATAATAACTAAGGATTCCATTGACTCTGGAAACAATCGTAAAAAAAGGTCTCTTAATCTTTGCAATGTTTATTTATATATTATATGGGCCCTAGTAGCGAATAACAGTAACTTATATGCATCCATGGGAAATGTATATTTAGATCCTAATGTTGCTGGAATAAATGGAAACCCATTTCTCCTTTTCAATTTTTTTTAACTATCGTTTTATTTCTTGAATACAGTCTTAACAATATATTGGGGCCCCAGAAAATGTTCATTCATGCTTTAAAATTATATATATCATATAGAATTCACATGGAACATGTGTCCATGCTACAACAGCACAGCTCAGAAAATTTCTTAAGAGTTTTAAAAGACAATGGGCCAAACTCATCTCTATGCAAAGTTAAGAGACTATACTATCTATAGAGATGAATGATTCATAAGATCAAAATGAAATTTTAAGGAAATCTATGAAAACGATTTTTAGCTACTTTTTCTTAAAAATATGTTAAACAAGATTATTCAAAATAATGAAATTCTTAAATTATATGAGCTTAACAAAATGAAAACAAATTCTTACGTGCTTAACAAAAACAATAATTTCAGCATTTTCTGAAATTCGATATTATGCCTTAGTAATTAAACACATAGGGAATGAAAAGATATTCAAGTTTTAAATAAATAAGTCATCAATAATTCACGAGCTAAAAGAATATTCTTTATTAATCCATCTAACTTTTAATATTAATTTTAAGCTTATTCATTATTTTGCTTAATCTGATATTTGAATTTATTGTGATATGGTTATATTTATAAATTTTGAGCAACTAAAAAAAAAAAAAATTTTTTTTTCTCTAATATAAAATGATGCATGATTGCAGCTAAGCTCTGGCTGAAAATATACTAAATATCTAGACAACTTTGAATGAATACATGAAAAAAAAAAAAAAAAAGTAGTTTTAATATTGGCAACATAAAACAATTTTGGATTGTTGATAACATTGATAGTATAAACTACTTCAGTGTGTTAACAACATTGAGGGGAAAATAATGCCATGTAGCTAAAACGTTTGAATTTTTTTGGTTCTCAATATTTATTGCATTACATATAATAAATGATCATCATTAGTAATTATTTTGAAATTATTCATAATTTAAAATTATTTTTTCATCAAACTATATAATCAATTCAATTTTTTTACAATACATACATTACATTCAAATTTTAATTAAATTATTTTAAATGATTAGTATCAACAAATTAAGAAACTTTTAAACATTCTTTTCTAACCTGAAAATTAAAAAATAATAATAACAATAATAATTAAAATAAAATTGTATTTTGTTTCGTTTACGCGCTTCAAAGCAAATTTCTGATAAATAGAATAAAACCGCACTAAAAACTACTGCAATATAAAACACATTATAAAACTTACAATCAAATAAATAACAATTTTTAAAATCACTATTATAAAGTTAATAAATTTTGTTTAAATCAAAATAACTCCCTTGCCTCCAAAATGCCGCCTTTTTTTAATTTTGTTTTTGTTTACATTCTGGACGAGGGGGGAAATTGTATATTTATAATATATTTAGTTTCTTTTTCTTAAAATTATTTGATTTCATTTTAGAAAACTGTGTAGAATTTTTGTTACTGATAAATATTCGGATAAATTCCAAAATATGTAAAAGATGTGACGAAATAAATTTTCTGATGGTTTTAAATTCGGTCTAACAAATGATGTCACCATTGCTACAGGGTACAATTCTATCATCTTGATAATGCAGCAATTTATAAATATGTTAAAAATACAACTTAAATAAATTTATAAAAAATAAAACCCCAATCACTGCAAATTAATTTTGTTTTTAATTTTCTTTTCGCTAATTTATGCATTTAATTAACGATTATATTTAGACTTGGCATTTGACCAGGCATATTGACTTTAAATCTTTCCTCACAAGAATGGCAGACATAAAGCAAATTCATCGTTATCTGATTGAAATTCAATGTTATAGTAAAGTGTATCAAGTGAGATCTATTAAATTTAACCCACATTGTGCTACCACAATTTAGAACTAACTTTCTCTAGGATTGGTATTTGTATGGTTCGTACCATTTTCTTCGAGCTTAACTGAAGAACATTCTGACTTATTGATTTATCTCGTCTATCCACTTCCCAGATTTAAAAAAAAAAAAAAAAAAAAAAAAAAACTTTCAGTTCGACTTTGCCGGGTTGCGATTTTGCTTGTACTAATGCAATCCACACAATTATTTAAATTCTATAAGTAAATTTATGGTCAGTGAAAGACAACTTAGCAATATTTTAAAAAATACTCAGGAATAATTGCGATCTACGTCTAAATTATCAATTCTTCTTATCATTGACGCAACAGTCCATGGTGATCTGAAGCCGTCTGGCCTATTAGCAGATTTCTAGACGGGAGATGTCTTCTTTTTACGAGGTAGGGTTGTCAGTCCTATTTCCAAAGCTACATATATTAGACAGGGGTCTATGATTTAAAGAGGATTAAGAAATACTACAAATATTCAGGGCATCGCCGAGATTCGAATCCGAAACCTATGGTATGTACCGAGCACTAATCACTCTGTCATCAGGGTCCAAAACTATCAATTACACACTAATTATTCAATTATAGAATGCAGAAAAATTTGGTTTCAAGAATAGTAAGTATAATAAGTATTTTTAAATGTTTTATCTTGGCTGCATTCAGAGTTCATTTGTATTAGAGATAAGAAACTAATACATATAAGATTAATCGAAAGCAGCTGAGCATTAATCAAAATTAAAATTCCTTATTCATTTATTAACAAGTTGTCTTGATGTATGAGTCCTTCAATAACCTTCAGATTAAAATAATTCAAATATGATGGTTGTGCAATTCCGATTTTTAAATATAATAATATGATTTTTTTAAATTTAATTAAATAATTTGCACCTTGCCATTCATATTCACTGAATTTACACTGTTATTAATATAATAGACACATTATGTTTGGCACATATCATTTGTATACATTTTTTTCCGCGTGGAATAGTTGATGGTTTGGTTTGTCGCTCTATCGTCATTTTGTGCACACTTTGGTCTAGTTAGAGCGGAACTTACAATTTAAAAGGGATTCCGAACCCCTAACAAAAGCCCATTCCATCGCCAGGATTCGAACCTGAAGCCTGCGGTACCAACAGCCAGAGCGTTAGCCATTTTGTCATTAGGCTGATAGAATCGTTGATGAGAATACTGAGAATAGAATTGTTGATGAGAATAAACCTTACTTGACGCTGTTTCAGTATATAATCCTCTGTAATATTAGGCTTTCAAATCGCAAATTTTAAAATTCATTATCAGCTACGTATATTCCGACAACTGATGATAAAACCAATGGTGAAGATAAATAATTCATTAGAGATTTTTAGAAAAATTGCATATTGTATATAACATCAATCTTTCCTCTAATGATGAAAAATGTATGGTCAGAGCTAAGCAAAGGGGTTGGCACGAGAAAATCAATAGTTGATGTCTACTGAAACAGGGTTGAATAATACAAATTAGTTAGAAATTGAAGAATTATTACAAGTGGCTGGTGATCAATCTTTTTAAACTTGATCTTAAAAAATTAGTAGAACAACCACAAGAAGCGATGAAATTAACATTTCAGAAGATAAGGTTTGGTTTGCCATTCTACAATCACTTTTTGCACAAAAGGGCTAATTAGACCGAGGCCGGCAGTTTAGAGTGGATTACGAACGACCAACGAGCATCCATGCCACAGCCAGGATTCGAACTTGAAGCCCGTGGTATCAAAGGCCAGGGCGCTAATCAATTGTACATCAGGTCGCTTCAGAAGATAAGGAACAAGAGGAGCTTTCAGCACATTTTTTATATTAAAAAAAAAAAGTTTAGCCACTATAACGAAAATTATGAATCAGTTTATACAAAATGATTTAAATTTTGATAGAACTTTGAAGGCAAGACGAGGTGTCATAGATGTGATGTCTCGGTATCGACAATTACTTCCTAAAACAAACAAAAATCAAATGACCTTGATGACATCTTCAGAATAAAACAAAACAAAAAAAAAAATGTTGAATGAGGAAGAATTTTCATCATAACAAACATAACTTACTCGAACATTTAAATTTTTTTTTTATTTTCATGAATGCTTCCTGAATAACAATCGATATTAACAGTAAGAAAGTCTATAATCAATGTAATGTGTAAAAAGTATTTAACAATAAATATTGTAAAAAAAAAATTTATTATCATAATTTTCTTCTATTCCCATTCTGTTTCCCGTATTCCCATTATTTACGTGCTAAGATTATCTCGTTTAAAGCTGTTTCTTTAAGCCAGGAACTTATTGGAACTTATCCCATGCATTAATCAGGTTCTTACTATACCTGAAAATCGCATAACTTAATTTTATTCTCACAAAGAGTTCAAGAATTGTTTTCCATCCATTTAATTAAAACTTATGAGATATTATGTGTCGTGATCAAAATGTTAACTTTCCTACTTATTTTCAGGAGCTTGGTGGCCGAGTGGCTAGCTCTCTGGCGTTCGGTACTATAGGTTTCTACTATACCCAGGTTCGGTACTATAGGCCTTGGATGTTTGTGGTGATTCAGTTCCACTTTAAACAGTAGGTCCCGGTCTGTTTAGCCTAACGTGTGCACAAGATGACCGTAGAGCGACAAACCAAACCAAACCTACCTATTTTTCAATAATTTCGGAGAAAATCGGATTAAGAAAAATAATTAAATCTTTTGTGCTAAATTCTTTTGTGGCACAATTGGCTAATTTAATGGGTAATCAATCTGAACGATACCACTTCTATTCTCCCCAGTGGCGTAACAATAGGGTGGCAAGACAAGTAAATTGCCCCAGGATTCAGACCGAGCAGAAGAGAGGTTATGAGTACAGGAAAGGGCTGATTTTCATTATTACAAAATAAAGGAAAATTTATTAATTCTGTATTTAATAATCTAAAGTTACGAAAGTGATAAATTAAAAAAATTGTATTAAGATTTTAAAATTCATTTCTATGAAAAATATATCACATCTGATAGCAATAATAATAGAAATGAGAACTTTCTTCGATTTCTGGTTCGTGGATTAAAGTGGGTATTCCCGCTGGCAAGTCAGAGACTTCCAGAAAGCGTAGAATTGGCGGATTCTCCATGCTTCACTATTACCTTATTTTTGCTTCAACTGATCCGCGATCATTCGTTAAGTTTATTATTTGAATGTGGAAATTAAATAATAATATGTCAAGTAATAAAAAGTAATTTAGTGAGAGGGAAAATCGAAAAAGAAAGATGGAGTTTGAAGAAAAAATAAAAAGTTGCCTAAAATAAGTCAATAGTGTGAGGAAGGAACAAGTAAATAATGCGGCGGAAACGAAGAAATTAGCCGAACCAAAAGTGATAACAATGCAGATCCCGACAACACTGATCACAGAAAACACAGCCTTATAATAGCGATACACATAATCAAAACTAAAAGGGAAGTGAGAGAAATTGATTCGGAAAAAATTACATCTTCGTCATGCATTATTGATAAGTACTAAATAAAAAGTAAAAGTATTAAATATCTAGTGAAATGGTTTGTGATCGAAAATGGGCAATGCAAACCTCAAGGCCAGTTTTTAAAAAGACAGTACCAATAGAACTTCCTTGGGAAAATATTATTATATAGTTTTTAAGTCAGGCGTAAAACCAAACTATACATGGCTTTGTTATTCTCTATTGCTTCAGAAAGCATATTATGAATCATGTTGGTTATTCGAAAATAGGGCAACTAAAAAAATGCAGACTATTTGGATAGAAAACTATGAGTATTGGAGACATTTTGTAGAAGCCATAGAAAGGCACGAGATATTGAAAAATCACTTAGATTCATGTCTTGTGTATGGATATTGGTGATTGCATGGTACCTTTGATGAAGCGCAAGAGTCCATAATCAAGAAAGAAATCTCTTTTGACGCCAAATAATCACAAGATTCCTTGATGTTAATCTGATATTTTCAAACACCAATATTGCTTTTTGTGTCATAGAGAACGTGCATACAGGTACGAAAAGTCCAAAAGATTTTGCCATTTTTGATTTAAAAATTAAATTTGTCGAAGTTCACAAAGCGCTAACAAAAACTATTCTATTAACGACAGAAATGAAGGTATTCCATTGAAGAAGATCGAAAACTACATGTTTATTATGTTACTGGTTTTTCTTTGCAAAATTTTGCAGACAATCGACTAGGCCTCTAACGCATTTTAGTCTAAAACTACTAATTTTCAATTGCCTTATAGAGCTTGTAGGGCCTGAACGGCCGAGTGGCTATCGCTCTGGTGCTCAGTACCACAGGTTTCGGGTTCGAGTCGTGGCAGTGCCATGGATGTTTGTAGTGGTTCTGAATCCATTTTAAAACCGTAGGTCCCGGTCTAACATGATCGTAGTGTTATGAGTAAAGTCGGTGCAGCACTTGCCTTAAGGCATCCAAGACAATTGTCTAAGTGTTTGCCAGCTTCATTAGATCAAAAAAAAAAAAAAAAAAAAGAGTGTTTGTAAGTCTGCCTGGAAGAACTTGCAAATATTGACAAGAATTTGGAGATTTAATAACGCAAGCAATTAATATGACAGAAAAAAAGGTCTACCAACCCCGAATTTCCTATTGTCAGAAATTGAAAAGTCAGTTTAACGAAATTTCCGAATTAAACATCTCCAACATCCCGAAAATTTGTTTAAAGTGAAATTTTATCGTGCATTGGGCATCATCATTTATGAATTGAAATCGCAGTTCCATGGAATGAATTAACTTATCAATGTCTGGCAACCCGCCCTTTGCAAAATTTAAATGTCGCCGAATTATTGGAAAAGGTTGAAGAATTTGTTGATGTATATAAAAAGGATATATCTGTCTCGTTTACCAAGGAAATTCTTAATTATCGCTCTATTTTCAAGAAATAAAAAAATCTTCTTTCATAAGGGAACTGGTTGATTTATTAATCATAAGGAATAATTTTGTCTTCAAACTTTCCTGAAGTATGCACCTGCATTTATGTTATTTGTAACAATTCCTGCGCCTACTGCTAGTGCTGAGCAATCATTCTCGAACTTAAAATTAATAAAAACAAGTAATATATAAAAAAATTAATGTCAATTCCTGATTTTTGCCCCACTATATTGCAGAAAGTCTTTTAGAAATAATTTTCATTCATTTTTTAAGTTTATTTCGCGTCATCTATTGGTAGATATATGCAACTAAAAAACTATTTCCAAAATTCCTTCTTGCAAATTCTAAAAACATTAAAATTAATTAAATTTAATGAATGAATTAATATTTGAAAACCTGTATCAACATCAAGTGTCATCCACTGCAAGTTCAAAAATGTATTTGAACTTAAGTGGAGGAATAAAAAGTATTTTTTATGAACGATCGAAAATTTTAACAAGATATATATAGGGAATGTGTGAGCTAATAGAAGGAAACGTCCATTGATAAAAAAGGAGTCCATTGAAAAAAAGGAAGAAAAAATATTTAATCAAAGTAGAAAAGAGATGGATATATAAAAAAATATATATATATTTCTTTTAATTTGCCTCGAACCGGCAAATTAAAATTCTATTCACGGGCCGTAGTTTGCCCATCCCTGCCATAAGGGCTGCACCGACGTTACTCACTTTGCATTACCCAGGGGCGCGTGTAACTTGAAGATAAGTTACGGACGCGGAGTTTAACAATGTCCCCGCAACGCTCTACGATCCTATTAGGACAAGGACCTACAGTTTAAAATGGATTCCGAAGCACTACAAACACCCATGGCACCGCCGGGATTCGAACCCGATACCTGTGGTACCGAGCGCCAGAGTGCTAGCCACTGGCACCCTATTTTGGCATAGTGAGCCACTGATTCTCATCATCGATTTTCTTTCTTTTAATGTTAAATCTTTCATTCTTATAAACTATACAGCAATAAATTTTTTGACTAGAATTTAAGAAAAAAATATTTAATGGAAAGTGTATTATATTCCCTTCAAATGTAAATTTTCTGAATACAAATGCATTTCAGAAAAATTGTTTGAAAAGCTATTAAGTATGAGATAAAGGGATGATTTTTTAAATTGCTGGGAAAGCGAACAAAACTTATATTTCATTATATCTTTGTGAAATATATGGTTTATGCTATTTAATAGCATAAGCTCATATATAAACGCCCGAGAAGCTTTTAAAAGTAGAAAGAGTAGCATAAGAGAAATACTATCAGATATTCATCGTAAAAAGTAGAAAATAATGTGTTTCATGCCATCTGAAATATCTTATAAATATCGAACATTATGAATATACAGAGGTTTTGGAATGTATAAGATTTTGATCGATTTTCTCATTCGATATTTCTTTTGTTTCCTTTCTAACAATTCAGATGGCGAATAGCTTCTCTTCTTCTTGGCAAAAATATTCCATTGAGAATTTCGGTAGCGCTTACATTAGATTGTAAACAGGATTAACGAGATTTGATTCTTAGAAGAATGTTCTATTTCAAATCGAATACTTTATATAGATTCCGAGTAGAATTCAATATTTTGTTAGAATATTTCATTCCCACTGTTACAATTGTGAATAGCTCTTCAGAAATACGTTTTTATTAAAATATAACATTCACAATTAAAAAAAAAAGAAACCAATAGTATTTAAAAGAAAAAAATTCTTTTTAGGAAGGAATATATATATATAATTTTTCTTGATTTAAATAATTTTGCTGCATTAGTAATAATGATAAAAGGAATAAACATAAAAAATAAATTTTTTCACAGTGAGAATCGATTTTGTGATTTCTAGATTCATTGATAAACTATGCCCTTTTTATGCTCAATTTTTTTTAGAAGTCTATGCGTTTGTCAATTAACATTTTTATCATGACCTATTCGTACTATAAATTTGAATAAAATCGGAGACAGACAATTCATAACTTTTTTTCTGTTAAATCAATCTGTGGCACATGATAGGAATGACGAATCACAAAATCTCAGAGATAATTTGTCCAATATTTATAGTGTACTGACTGGAAGAAATATCTCAAAATGATGTTTTGACAGGATTAAATGGCAATAGAATAAAAGTAAATTGATATCTTAAAAATTGGAATTTATAGTAACTTTAAACATATGTATAATATATTTTTAAATAAATTTTATTTCAGAATAAAAGCTCTCGTATAGATAGTACCGCCAATCGTATAAAGCACACGCAAAAAAAAAAAAAAAAAAAAAAAAATCCTGAATAAATATCTGAAATAATGAATAAAAAAAATATTGGTCGTGGTAAAGATGTTGTTGAGACATTACACTACTTAAAATTGCTGGAAACAAATAAATTTTGGAATAATTCATAATTTTAGTTGTCAAGAAAGTATATTCGATTTTTACCTCATACTTAAATGATGAATCCTGATATTACTTTCTTGTCAATCCAATAAATTGTTTGAAGAAATGGATATTTAGCCATAGAAAAAAATTATAAAAAAAGAAAAGCGTTCTTAAGACCATTTTTAAATGATTATGTAAAAAAAATGCTCGTTTTTGTTAGAATAAGGGCAGATAGGAATCCCTTAGCAAGGGATGTGACCTCATAAGTCCCTGGTGCACATTTAGCATCTTTATAAAGCATGCTTTCTATTAAAATTTTTGGCACGGAAGATTTTCTTGCATTCCTGCATGGTACAATGATTTCTTTGAGCATTGTGACTACGCTTGCATTCTAGGCATGTTCTATATCAGTGCCATCTTGTACCTGCAGGCAGGTTATGTCATGCACTTAATATCCTATCCCTTCCTAGTGTTTGATATTTTACTTAGTTATCAAAGAACCTTAGTGTTTCGCATTCTTTAGTTAGTCACAAGTGAACAGAAACTCTAAAACTAATAGTACCATAGAAGAGACGAACATCATCAAAAAAACTGTTTGGTTCAATATCGCTGTGAAGCCTCTACATCTACGTTAAAGATGTGTAGCAGTATCTTGCTATTGTCCCGTGTCCACCCATTATGATTAGCTTTTTTAAATAATCTGGTGATGGTAATGAATGATAATTCTTTCTCCACGTAGGCTGGTATACTGAATCACTTTTTGATAATAATTAATCAAATATCGCTGTGGACCATTGTTAATGAATATGCGCTTTTTTACACCAATGCAACTAGACAATTTTTCCGACAATGACCTACTCAGGAATAAATGCATGAAGTACAGTTCTGTATTTACAAGCCAATTTGAGTTAATCTACAAGAGAAATTTATTAGGGATACATGATTTCTTGAGATGACGTAATCCTTAAACACAAAAATTCTTCCATTTAGAAACCTTGCTTATATTTCATTGGTTTAACTCGAATGGCTTGTTTCAAAACCTCAAATTGTCCTATCACGATGCAACAAGAAAAATGGTGCCTTACCAAGCAACATTTTACTTCAATATTCAATAAAAATATGACAAATTACAGCGTTACATTTAGAAACCGAAAAGTGCGATTTTTCTTATATTTCATTGCTTGAAATTTAGAAAAATAAATAAACAACATTCTTGTGTACTTCCTTTCATACAGAAAAGAAGCGTTGTCATTCATTGCCTTCTATACTTAGTTTCTCTGATCATCGTATTGGCTACTGGAAATAGTTTTGCTTAAATCGAAAGATTATTCCTTAGCAATATTAATTATTAATTTTAAATTTTATGAGTGTATGAATAACTGTTAAGCAGTGAAATTACACCGAATATTTACACCGACCGGGTGGGGGGACTACAGGTAGTCCTTGATTAAGAACAGGGGATTTTTTATTTCAAGATTCATTAATAAGAAGAAATATTTTGTAACATAATTATTATAAAGAACTTTCTATACTATTTGCTGTTGTGAGATAATTATTGTGTATTCCTGTTACTTCAAATTTCTTTATACACATATTTATTACTTAAATACATATCTGTAACATTAGACTGAATTATTTATTCATTTAAAAATTGATGATAAATTTTTTTTATAAAAATAAATTAAAATATGTTTATCTCAAATTTATTATGCAATAAGACTAAATAATATAAACAGCTAAAATATATAATTTTGAACATCAATTAAAACCACAAAGAACTTTTAAATCATTGTTTACTTATAAAAATCATTTATTTAAATTTTTTTTTAAAATCATAATTTTCTTTTCTTGTATGAGACTAAATAAGTAAATTATTAATATCAGCTAGGCTGAAGGAAATTAATTCCCACTTTAAAAGACAATATTTTTAAAAAAAAGAAATCAGTGTATATTTAAACATATCAGACAATTTTATGAAATAGTGATGTGTATAATACATATTTAAAAGAAATTTAAACCAAACTTAACTATTTTTAATTTGCACTATTTTTTTGTAGTATTAGACACAATCATTCTCATAAACAAGCTTTTAAATTAGAAAGTAAATTTCACTTAATGGCCTTTAAGTTATGGCTATTATGAAATTTACTTGAAAAAAATTAAGATTAAAATGTGTACATATATTTATATATAAAAGCAAAAATTCTGAAATCTATTTAGATATTTATTTTACCATTATGAACACAATTCATCTTTTATTTCTACAGAGGTATTGAAAATAGGAAATAATTACATTGATTTCAATAAAACTATTGGCCCTTAAATGGCAGTATTAATTAAGAGATTAATTTCAGAATATCTTCTTAAGTTCTTATAATAAAACTATAATAAATTTAAATGATATATAGTGTGAATGGCTCATTATTAGTACACTTTTAAATGTTAGAAATACATGTTTCATATAAATATCTTCAACTCATATAATAGATGTAATGTGCCAGATTAAAATTTATTTTTATTTTATAGAATAATTCTCATGTTAAGTAAAGAGATAAATTTGTTTTAAATTATAATAAGTTTTACTTTTTTTTTTACGAACATCAAAAACTTCACACTTGAGCAATATCATGTTGACACATGATAATAAAACTAAACTTAAGATTTTTTTAACTATGAAAAATTAATTATTAATTGCATTATAAAAAAAAATTATACACTTGCAAAAAAGATTTTAACTTTTTACAAAGTTTTATTTATTCGTATGAATAAAAGTGTACAGTTCAGTAGATACGTACTAATGCACATTAGTCCAATAGGATACTTAAGAGATTTTGAACGATATACAGATGAATGCAGTTGCTGAAATTATTAGACTAACATATATGAGATGATAAATAATCACATTTCAATAATAGTTCTATGCGTGCTGGAACAAAAAATGTGCATGTATTGGATTTTTCAAAAGCGCCTGCCCCCTCCAGCTCCAATTTGATTATCACGGACACTAAAAATAAAATTTAAAAAAGATGATGGAAATCTTAGCAAGTCCAACAATAAATAAAATGAAATGTTTTTAAAACACAAAGAAAGACATAATTGAAGACTTTAGCGATTATCTCCTCTACTGTCAGAAGACAAAGATTTCTTGTTTCTCAATTGCAGAACAACAAAATCTCTAGTCTTCCAGACAGGAAAGTTGGTAAAAGGCCTATTTTTAAAAATTCTCCTGCAAAACTAATGTAAATAATAAACATGCATGAAGAATTTCTAACCATATATTTAAATTAGATGACTACTATCAAAACCTATGAACATTTGTTCATTTAATCCTTAAATTGTAATAAATAAATAAGATCAATTAACAATGCAGTGGATAGTTATCTAGAAAATGAATGAAGAATCTTAAAATGTTATAGTACAGTAACTTCTCTTTAATCTGGCATGTTCGGGATGTCTGTCCCAGATGAGTAATTCTGCCAGTTATTGTGTATCAATATAATTTTAAACAGGGTATCAAAAATAAAGCACTCTAGATAAAAATTTTAATAATTAAAACAATGGACATATCTAATGTGTTTACTCACATTCTGAACACTTCTAAGCAATATAAATATGATAAATAAGCAAAAGAGTGTCGCCATCTGGCAATCAATTAAAAAAGCAGTCATTTAAAAAAATGTCCGGACTTGTGCTGTGCCGATTATAGAATGAGTCGAAGTATTGAATGCCAGATTAAAGAGAGGTTCCTATAATAACTTTTAATAATTTGATTTAAAAATATAAGACATATTTAAATTAGAATAATATGTCTGTGTCTTATAAATTTCTAATAAAACACTATCCATAAGCTTATATTAAAAAATTTTAGTAAAATATATTTCCCTGTCTCAGATATCAAATTAATTAAAAATACCAAAACATATAAAACCATCATCCACAGCTAAACAAAATAGATATCTGAGTTTCAACAAGTATATTTTAGAACAGTGATTTCCTGAAATAAATTCCATGCTAAGTTTTGGAAATTTACATTTTGCAATTAATAAATCTTTTGTATTATATAGTTTCATGAAAAAAATTATGTTAATTGCAAAAAGAAAAGTATTCAAAGAATATATTATTTTTATAAGACATAATTTAATGTGAAAAGTATCATTGGGCTTCATCGAATGCAATACAATTTTGACAATGCTTAGTCCATTCTTCCATACATTTTTCGTAAGATGATTAAGGCATGGCCTTCTGTTTCTTCAGTGACTTGATTTTTCTTGAGATTAAGCTAATTTTTAAAGCCCCATTCCAAAGAAATGGCTTGTTTGCATGTTATACTTGTAAACCCATGTATGTAGAAACTCAAGAAATCATGTCTTCAGCAACCTGTTACTGATGCTCTTTTTGGACAAATATGAACACTTTCAGAATAAATAGTGCAACAACATTTTCGGCATCAGCCAAAATGCTATCAATGGTTTTTAAAAATATGCTCAATTCTTGACCCAACTCTCATAACGATTTTTGATGACCATTTCAAACTCATTTCCTTTCTTTTTTTTTTTTAATCGGCTATTCATTTGATCATATTAATGTTACAAAATAAATTATACAAATAACTTCATTAAGAAAAGCCAGAAACATTGTATATTTTTTCCTGAAAAAAATACTTGAATTTTAAAAAAATATGTTGTGATGAAATGAATATCATTAATAATTACAAAAGCTTTTATAATTCATTGGAATTCAGGAACATACTTTGTGACAATTTGTAATCTATTTTTCAATTTTAATCTAATATTTCTTCTAGAGTTCCTCTTAAAATCATTGAAGATAAAAATATTAGTTCAAAATTATGACAAGGTTAAAATTACAAAAATGAGAAATACTATTGAATCAGAAATTCAAATAATGCTTGGATATTTAGTATTTTTTATGTTATATATTTACTATGTAATAGAGAATAGAAAGCATTTTCAGAAACTTAATAATTTACTTTTGATTGAATCCTTTTTAATAAAAATAATCAGGCTGAATAAAATACAATTACTCAAATATTATATATTTGTATGTACATACCAACATACACCACTTATGTACATTTAAAATAAAAAATAGATCAAATATATACCTCTGCTGCATTAAATGCTGGGCCATCTGTGCTTGATTAAGAGCCCCGTTAATGGTGATTATTCGATCATTTGAACCTTGAGTGGCTTCTTCAATATTTATTGTTGCTGCTGAATCTCTCCTTATCTTACGAATGCGTTGACCACCTTTACCAATGATAGCTCCAGCAACCTTAACAAAAGTATACAAATATTGAATAAAAAAAACACAACCAAATTGATAAAAATAAAACAGTTATTCTACTTACATCATTTGGGATTTTCATAATGATTGAATGAGTACCATTTGGATTAAGTACTGGCTTTGAATGAAATAATTCACCAGTATTCTAAGGAAAAAAAATACAAGTTATCAATTATAAGAAAATTACGGAAATATAATCTTAGATCTTTATAATAAATGACATATTTTTCATCAGAATTAAATCTTGTTTGCTAAATTTCGTTGTTAGCTATCATACAATCTCAAATGATTAATAATTAAAAAATATTTACAAACCTATTAAACAAAATTAAAACTTTACAAGTAATTATTTAAACATTGATAATAAGCAAATCTATATCACATTTTCAAAATGTTTGCAAAATACAAATTCATACTTTCCATCCAGATATTATTTGCACTAAATAATATATTCACATCTATTCATAAGTAAAGCATTTTAATAAAAACAATATAAAATTTGCACATGAAAAGTTGAAAAAATTCCATTTAATTTTTAATTGGTATTATACTGGTTCAATACAGAATTCATTTTTCAATGCAACTTATATACTTTTTCTAAAATCTATGCTAGAAAGAATTACAAAAATTAGATAATTTTTATGATAAAAAGAAACCAACTAGCATAAGTACTGCCTTACATTAGATAACTGATATATAACTGTATAATAATTGATAACAATAATCAATACTAATTGATATATAGTCTAAAAATATAATTATTATTCTGATTGAGCGGGGAAAATAAGGAAAAGAATAAAAAAAGTTTGATCGGAATATTATTTAACTTGCAAACAAATATCCAAGAAAAGACAACTTTGTGATGAATTGTTATTGATGCAGAACTAAAGGATAACACTAATAAAGGGAATTTCTGTAAAGTACGATAACTCTGTTATTATATTAAGAGCATAATTCTGTACAATTTCATGCTATATGTTTGTAGATAACTTAAAACAATTAAATTCAATGCACAATACCTACTTTATTACTCAACGAGTAAAAATATATCAGTTGTATCATTTTTTTTTTTTTATTAGCAATATTTTATATCATTTTAATTTAAATGCAAAAAGAAAATAATGTTTTTGGTCACTGAATATTTAACACTATTGATTCATAATAGCATTATTTACAAATGTATAACTTTTTTTTTTTTTTTTTTTTTTTTTAATTTGAATAGTTTTAATACCTTCCCATACAGGTTAACTTTTCAATATCATTATTTAAATATTTTTGAAAATTCCTTCATCTCAACATTATTAAAATTAGCTGAGATTTTTATTTTATTAAAATTTAATCTATAATTTTATATGCTGTAAAGAAAAAAATTTAAGCAAATAGTAGCAAATAATGAAAAATATCTTTGACGAATGTAACATAAAATTAATTTTATTGTGTGTGAAAATTATTTTGCATAAAAAAAGCAGATATCTTAAGAATCTAATTGCACAGCTAAAATTTCGAGAAAAAGAAGTGAATTTCTAAGTATTTTTTTTTAAAAAACCTAATGAACCACAAATTAATTTAAATACAAGTATTATAAGTATTTATGGTTCATACATATTTTAAAGAAAAACGTAAAATGAAAATACATAATTTTGAAGATGAGAAATTTTTATTTTCATATTTTAGACAAAATGCAATATGCAGCAAAAATTATTTTTCATTTTATGAATAATTTTTAGATGAAATAGCTATTTTATAAAATGTTTATTAAGAAAGTTAATATTAAAACAAAAACTAGTTTTTAATTGAAAGCCATGAGTCATCTTTTAGACGTTCTGAAAGGTTCTATTTTTAATAATATGAAGAAACAAATTATAAAAATATCAAATAAAAGTTATATTTTTTTCAATAATTTATTTTGTAATATTTGAAACCAAAAAAATTAAATTCTCAAAATTTTATCTATCTCTAATTTAAGCATCAGCAGTGAATAATTAAGATTCTCTTACAATTAAAATGCTTCCTCGAATTTTAAAAGCCATAATACAAGTGCCTCTCAATTCTGGTGATATATAATTTTAATTTATATAATAGATTTAAAACTCCCTGTTAACAAAAATCCATGCAAGGAAAAAAAAACCTGAATAAATTTTCACGAATAACTGGCATTACTCATTTTAAAGGAAACATTAAACATGATTCAGTTAAATATGTTTAAAGATTGATTGTGGAATATTCATCAAAAATTAAATACAATTGAAGCTGAATACTTTAAGAGATAAAACATACTATTATTATCCAAAACAAGTTTATTTTAATTCCAATAATTAATTTCTTTTAAGATTGTTTGTTATTTAATACCAAAATTATTTTAACTTGATATAGTTTGAAAAAAAGAAAAAGAAAAAAAAGAGCGTGTTTTTCTCGATATCTTAAATGATAGCAAATTAATCATTTATCGCAGTACACACTGCTTTCAGAAGGGAAGTGGGCCTTACATCTGCGAGTAAAAAGAAATTTTAGGGAATGACAGGCAATGCTAAGCAAAAAATGTCATTGTTTTTGAAGCAATGAACAGTACCAGTTGAAAATTTTTGCTCATCAACATGTTAGCCTGTATTCATTATCACTGGGACAAAATAAAATATTAATATTGTCTGTGATACATTAATGTAAAGGTTTTCATTAAAACAATATCAATATTAGTTAAAATATTCATATAAGATGCTACAAAAACATAATCAATAGAAATGGCCAACTTGCTTGAATTTGAAATTCAAATTTCTAAATGAATATTTGACATTTATTAAATGAAAAATTATAACTAATTTAACAATAAAGAGTAATAAAAATTATTAAATACAACTGACCTTTTTTTCATTACAAAGCATTTGTATTAGATTACACATGCTGTCAAAGATAAATTTTTTAAGTATATAAAAAATTTGTCCCTTGAATATAACAATAAAAACATCCAAGTTTATTATTCCAAAAGATTAAATTTAACACCTGCATGTTAGCACTTAAAAAACTTTTTATAATTTATAGTACTTGATTAGCATTTTATAACAGAAAATGTTTTGTTTTTTTACTTGAATTTTTTCAAAAGAAAATTATTTTCTTCTAATTTTTTAAGGTGTTTAGAAATAAAAAGTTACAAATGAAAATTATTAAAGCATCAATTTTTTTTACGTAGCAATGTAAGAAAGTTTTAATAAAGAGGCAGAAAATGTTTTATATAAAGTAAAGATAAAATTTTAAAGCAGTCTTAAGAATTCAATTAATGTTATATTTTTAAGAATTATAGATATAACTTGATTTTAAATTATACATAAAATAGCTATACAAAATTTACTTTGTTTGGTCTTTCCTGTCCACTAATTTCATTTGAAAACATTTTTTAACTTAAAATTTTAGTAAATATGATGATGAGTGTAAATTAGTAACATTTATTTTTAGAAAAGTTAAAATTTTTGTGAAAATCAAAAATCTTCGAAATATGCATGATAAAGCATTTTTAATTATATGTCATTTAAAATTACTCTATTATAAACAGAAAATGGCTTAAGAAATTGCTTGTAATATAAAAAATGTAATGTTAAAATGTGCATTTTTTATTATAATTATCTTTCAACATCAACATGCTTATTAATAACTACTTCAAACAAAATGTTTCCATGCATTTTAATATTAATAAAATTCTTTATCTTAACAAACGAATATCTTTGAAGCTAAAATATTGTTTAAACTAGTCTGCTTTTTATTGTTTTATAAAACAATTAAATTTTACTAATAAATTAAATTAATAATATTCAATACTAATACATATGACCCAGTATCAATAAATATATGACTTTGGTAAATTTTGTTGTAGATTGAAAATTCAAATAAAAAATTATTTAAAAATCTCATAATTAGCTATTTCCAATAATAAGAAATTAAACACATGGATTTTTTACAGATATATTTAGTTTTTTTTTATTGAAATAAATCTTTTTTCTTTGTTTGTTTTTTTCCCACAAAAAAAATTCTAAACTTCTCATGGCATAAATTGTGAAATTATAATAAAAACAGATATATTTCATTTGAAAAGTGAAATAAAATGAAAAAAGTGAAAATGTAATTTTGTTATTAAATAACACAGCCTATTCCTCTTAAATCATATGGATACAAAGCAAATTAGCAATGTTGTTAGATGTATTATCTCTATATATAGGAATGAATTTTTAGTTAAAATGCTTTATTGATTTTGTGAGCAAATAAAATGTATTGTATGAATATTTTGTTGCATGTTGCATTTTGGAATCAATGACATTTTCTTTTTAATTTTTAACAAATTATTCACTGAAAATAACTAGACATTGTTTTTTTGGACTAAATCTTTAATTAAAAAGTGATACAATTTGTTCAAACACAATCAATAACATAGTACAGAAATGAAAACAATTCATATGCCCACAATAAAATCAACTAATATCTTTTCCTTTTGTAACGAGAACTTACTGGAACAGGGGGAATATATCCCTGGGGTTTATAGGGTCGCTGTGGACCTCCCATGAATCTAGACGGACCAGGTCCAGGACCATTAATGCCAGGCCCGCCAGCTCCTTGGAATCCACCACCTAAACCAGCATTCATCATGGGATTTCTGGGTCCTGGTGGCCCACCCAAGGCATGCCCCATAGGCTTATCACCTGCTCCTTGAGACATAAAATTGCCAGGATTCTGACCATTAACTGATCCCATCATTCGGTTTCTAAAAATTAAATGAATTATTCAGTTTAAAAATAAGAAATTTACTGTAACTTAAAAAAAAAAACAAAAACTAACAAACAAACAAACAAAAAGCAATGAAAAGAAATCAGAACTACAAGAAATTATAGTTTAATAAATGTAAGCAAAATAGCAAGCTCAATTTATTTCCTATTAATAAATTATTAAAAATTTTTATTACTTCTCAACAATTATTAATTTATCTCTAAATAAAATAATAATTGTTTAGAAAAGTAAATATGTTTGAGTTTTTATATTTTTTGAGTTTATTTATTTGAATCAAATATAAAAAATATAAATAATGCAAGAGTATTATGAGCCCAAAGAAAAATTTAGTATTATTGCACTAAATATTTTTTTTTAATTTCTAATAGAATTAATTAGAAACTGATCTAAATAATAGTGAAATGAAGATTTTTAAATTTACAAGCAACTATTTTTACATTTAGTTGAGGAAAAAAAAAAAATGATTTGAAATAAAAAATCTAAAGAAAATTATTTCTTATATCAATTGATTGTTTCGAAATTATTTGAAGTGCAAATAATAGCAAGTTCCCAGGTAACTAAATACAATTTTTAATCTCCAAAAATAAAATTGATACAATTATCTATATCTAAATAAATATTTGTTTAGAAAAAATATGTTTTTTTTTTTTTTTTTACTAAGGTACAATCTTTATTGAAGTCTATTGAAATTTTCATCTTATTTTAGCAAAGTAAAAGAGTTACTTTCTATTACTGGCGTATATTGGCAACACTTGCCAATAAAAAGGCATTTAAAAATTTAGGTCAGCAAAATTTTCAGTAAATGAGAAAATAGCAAATCTTAAAACATATCCATGGAATAAACCAAATTAAGGACTCTAGGACTCAATAACGTTTAAATCAAGCTATTTCTTAATAAAATGGTACTTGCGCTAAAAATTTCAACTATGCTCAATAAATAGATTTCTGAACAGTATTTTTAGGTAAATAGGATACCTAGGTATTAAGGTAAGTTCCACCAATTCTCAAACTGGATTAGATCAAAACTATGTAGTTGGAGATTTAAAAAAGATTATATTAAAATAGTGCAAAGATGTGGGTACTACAGTAATTTAAAATATTATATAAGACAGCCGCCAAGCAATTATATATGCAGATTACTCAAGCTGAGTTTTACATAGAATTTGGACTCAATATTTTAAAATAGAAATTTACCACATCTACAGGATTAAATAAGTACGTACAATCAATTAAAACAACAATTCTATCTTATCATTCTTTCAAATTTTAACCCGTAATTATCTTACCCCCTCCATAACTGTTTCCACTATCTGTCACCCATCCACCCAAGTTTCCACCTCCTGTACCACCACCAGGACCACCCATTTGGTTCCAACGGTTACCAAAATTTGGACCCTGTCCTGCCACCTCCCACGCGCCCCGATTGCCGAATGATCCACCAAAAGCCACCGCGCCCTGGGCTTGATCCTCCATCAGGGTCACCAAAACTGAAATTATCAACTACTTCATCACGCCAAGCTGGAGGTGTGGTCTGCATGGAAAAACAATAAAATGCATTGAGTGGCCAATTTATCAAATTTAACACTAAATACCCATAATAAGGTGAAAATGTTTTTATAAATACTATCATTTCCTTAAGATAAGCAATATATAATTAAAAAATTTTTTCAACTAATTTTTAAACTTAATAACCTGACAGCAATTTGCCTTTATTTTAATAATTACATAAACAATAATTTTAATTCATTTAACGATACAAACACACAAATCATTATTCAGTATATAAAAATAATTCTATTTTGGTACACTAGTAATACTTATATGAAAACTTTTGTTAAAATATTTGGTTGAAATTCGCTATTTTGTCAATCAATTTAGCATTGATTCCCAAATATTCTCATCGTCGAGTTGCCACAACTTCCATCTATATTTCCTTACCCAGCCACCATAATCACTGCACTTTGAGGGACAAAAGCATCTTATTGGGCCTAAAATAAATATTAATGACAGCACAAAGATGTAAATCAAGAAACTGAATTTAAATAAAATTCAGAACTTTTCTAAAGAAGATGCTGGCAAATCTCTTGTACAGCCAATAACTACATTAGATATTATAGCCACAAAGATTTATCTGTGCCTCAAACAAAATATTTTTATACCATTTAAGGAAGTCAGGCCAGCTTTGATGAAAGCAGGTAAAATGCAGGTGCCAAACAAGGGGGGGCCTCTTCAGCATCACCCCTTGGTTCTCACTTGATTCACTTTCACAAACATCAAATATACTTCCCTTGGTGTAGGTGGTCACAACACCTGTTACGATGATGAGAATAAAAAGAAAAATAGCACATAAAAACAAAACCACTGCATACAACAAAGCTGGCACAAAATTATGCCATAGGGAGAACGGTTCAGTCTTCCCAACGTCAGCCACAATAGCTGGCACAGTGACTGAATGAAAACAAACCTTCAATTAGACAAATATATTAGAATGTGGCTAAATAAAATCAGAAATAATGATATTTAAAATAATAAGCAAAAGTGTTGAGCTGGGTTTAAAATACAGGGTTGTCAGTTCTATGACTAGAATTTAAAAATTTGTTTTCAATGTTCTTTTTTTTTTCCCAGAATATGTTTTATCTTTCAAATTATTTGCTACATAACGGCCAATCTCTTTGCTTCAACAGCTGAGACAAAAGCACAGCAACAAAACATATTTAAGCAAACAGATTGCTTTCTGGCCTGGTAATACAAAGATTTGGTTTTTATCAGAGCAGACAAACATAATCAATATCATCAAGTTTCCACACTACCACGAAAAGATGAAGTTATTTTATCCGTAGATACCCTTATTAATGCTGATTAAATGTCTTAAAATTGGTTTAACAATATTGAGGCTTAAATGTATATCATTTCAATAATATAGTCATTGTAACTACTGAGCTCATGAAAATATGGTGAAGTCTATAGCTGGAACTGGTCATTTTTAAAAGTTGTATTTTTGCCAGGAAAATATTAACGACATACTAATTTTCATCATATTTAAAAGCTAATAAGATAAAATATGGCTTTTTTAAAATTTAGTGGTTTTTTCATAGTCAATGATTGTCCATCTCGCTAAGCCGTTTGCCTATTTTAAAAGAGCAGTAAGATGGGAACAGTTAAATGTGGATTTATCAGTAATATATCTGTAGCTGGTCAGAAGTGTACTATAATGAATTTAAAGGGGTTACTCTCCTGGATGGCGGTGAGGTAAGATAGATGGGAAGAATAGTCCAGGTTTGTAATTAAATATCACACACAAACTCTTTTTTACACTAAAATCCTGTAAAATATAATCGAATCTTTTATTCATTTTACATGGAACGTGGAATTGGTAGCTTTTTAGATATTTAGGTGGCTTTGATGTTTATCATACTTCTTCTGAAGCAACAGATTTGTAGTTTCTCAGCCAAGGGAGAATAAGCAAAAAGAGCTGATAGATTGGCTTGATGTGATTATCGTATAACTTTCGCCATACCATAGATACACAAGACGGAGTAATAGCATATTTTAACAGTAACACAAGAAAAAGTAACTTACTTGTCAGACCGGTTTGTGACTGCCGATTTCCACTGAGGCTGTACAAACTGAAAAATCGGGCCATCGCACAGTACATGGCAGTGAGAAAGTGAAGATTTCACCACCCAGCGTGGTGAGTGGAGGCTGGGTCATACCACACACTGTCTCTCCAGTTTCTGCTGAAAAGATTGCACACACAATTCTGTGGAAAATTGGGCATTGATGCTGGGCCTTATCAATAAACAACAGAATACATGCAAAACAGTAATGTGAAAAATTCTGAAACATTAACACTTTGTTCTCTCTCCTCTTGACTCCTGAAATGAGAATTAGTCTCCGCATTTTGATAAATAAAAGGTAGGTAAAAATATAATGGAAAGAGTGTCTGCCTCTCTACATACTCCCCTTTATTTCTTTTCTCATCAGAGCACCATAGAAATGGGGGAATACATTACATAGGTTGTACTGAATATGAAAAAGGCAGAATTTAGAACAATGTAATACAGCATCATTTATATAATAACTTTGGAAACACATTTAATAATTTTTTCAGCGGATATAAAAGATATAAACTAATAGTTCAAAAAAATTAAATTTACAAGATTAAAACTATATTATCACTTACTTAGGATTATTTACCATAATGAGGGATGAGGGATTTTTTTTAAAATCAAATAGAAAATTTTAAGTTTTTTAAAAAAGATAAAATAAAAAAACACTTTCAACTACATGTTCTGAAGATTTGATTTATTACCATGCCTGCAATATAAATATTTTTAAAATGTTTTTTATTACAGTAATTCAATTATTGTATTTTTCAAAAGGAAAATGAAATATATTAGACAGTTTTCTTAAAGAGGAAGTTCTAACACGCAAATTATTCTTTTTCACAACTGATTGAAATACTTATGCCATACAACACGTTAAATTTTGAGCCAATGGTAATATCAAAGTTTTCAGTACATTGAAACTAAAGAACTTTAATAAGTTATCTCAGAAGATACTAAATATTTTTTTATTAATAATTTTATTTTTGTCTTTTAAAAAAAATTCACATTTATAGATGGACAAAAATATTCATAAATTTAAAATCAGTTTCTAAGAAGTATTTTTTCGAAGTTTATTTATAAGTAATATGTATTGAAGAGGAATTTAAAAACCCAATGAATTTAATACCATCTAAAAAAAGATATTCAAAAATCAAAACAGATTTCATTTTATTTATCTGACATTTGCAATTTCATTTATTGCAACAAATGCTATTTATCATTCACATCTAAATTTCTGTTTACTTACTCTACTATTCACATCATTTTTTTCCCTACCCAATTTTATTCAATGGAACTTTCTAAAGGAGAATATTTTCTATTTTGACAATGATATAAAAATAAGTCAAGTTTTACAATAAAAATTTATTTTACTAGTTTGAAAAGATTTTTAAGTTGTTATGCCAACCCCAAAGAATATAGTAGCTATATTTAAACATTTATAATTAAGATAAAAATCTAGATTTTTTTTATTCCCTTTCAATATAATAGTTCAATTTATGGAGTACAAATTTGACTATTTGTATACAAAATTGCCAATTATTTTTAATTAATGAAAATATCTTTTCTTTAAATTGTACAAAGGTAAAACCACAAAATGATTTGAGTTTCTTTTAAATGCATTTCTGCTCAGCACTTAACTGTATGCTAAACTCGCATTAACTAGTTGAAATGCAACATAGCCTCACAATTTTCCTCAAAAATTAGTTACAAACTCATAAATATAAACTTAAATGGG